>JAZDUH010000136.1:4310000-4422500 GCA_036419115.1 Scarus forsteni
TTATATATAAAGAAAGTTTTAAACCGATTGTTGTCGGATAAATCAGCATATTCCTGCTTCTTACTGAAAAAAAAAGAGTTTTACTGAGCATTAGGCCTGGAATATGTTTTTAATCAACATCAACATAAACCAATTGCTCATTTAAATGAATGAAGTATAATTTACCTTGTGCTTCATTTAAAAGTATACCTCAGTACATTGGCTAGTCATAATGATTTTAATAAAGTTAAGGTATTTATGAATTTACCAGACTAGTTCAGCTTGTAGTTTGGTACTTTGGCTTGTCATAATGATTATAATAAAGTTAAAGTATTTATGAATTTACCAGACTAGTTCAGCTTGTCGTTTGGTACTTTGGCTAGTCATAATAAGTATAATTAAGTTAAGGTATTTATGAATTTACCAGACTAGTTCAGCTTGTCGTTTGGTCATCAGCATCATTAAGAGGCCATTACTCAGTTTGTCTTGTCCTACTTGATTTGAGATGCTGTTTTATATTTTGCCAAGGCCTCACCCTAACACTAAGTGCTCTAACTTCTTTTCTGATGCCGATGTCGTTTTAACATAATTAGAAGTTTGTTTAGCCAAACTAATTATCACACTTAGAGGGTTTGGCCAGGTCTTCACTGACGCCTCTGTCCCTTGGGAGGCAATTGAATGCGGGCCCTTTAAAGTGTTGATTTGTCTTTGTGACAGACTGACCTGTAAGCCTGTAGCCCCGGGGCTCGACCAGGGTGTGTCTGCTGATTGGAGACACTGGCTTTAGGTCATAGTTTAAGTTTTCAGACAGCTTTCAAATCACTCTGACCACAGGGCGGTAGTTTTACCCTCGCGGCTCAGTGGTAAGAGGTGATTTGCACCCTTTTGAGCAGACAGTCTACTACCTGTGCAGATCATCTGCACAGTGACTCCACCCAATATTTCTTTTTCAGTGTTTAAAAAAAAAAGACCTAAAAACGTCAGGTAACTTTTCCTGTTTCATGTGATGAATGGACAACTGCTGTGGCAACAAAATCTTCCCAGATGGGGTCACAATTCCTCCTGATTAAGGGGGTTTAAAGTTTTATTTAAGTTAAGTAACAGTCAATCTTTCTTTGGAAAATTATGAAAATATTTCATTTAATTTCACTAGTATTTTTAATTCCAAGAAACCAAATATCTTACTGTTCATGGCCATGCCAGGTTATCATAGCATGTCTTTCTTTAACTAATATTTATATGTAATTTTTCTACTTTGAGGAATTATGTTTAATACAAATTAAAAAGGTAAAAAATTATAATCAATTAAGGGAAATATGATTTAAGCATAGTCTCTGGTCTGTACTATGTTTTGGACAATGTCTTTTAGGCCAATCTACAGTTTCTGCTTTGCTGTTAACTTGGTTAACCGAGGAGCAAAGAGGTAAAGTTGAATCAGATCTCTGCATCTTCACTGCGGGTCTACGCTGTGGGTGGGGGATGAGCTGTTTCATGCAGCTACCAGCGCTGCTCACAGGGACAGAGGATAAAGTCCTGATGCCACAGACATTTTTTCTTGTACAGAAAAGTACATTTTTACCTGGAGGAAACCTGTAAAACACCTGTAAAGGGTCAGTTACGTACAGTGTAGCTTTTTTAATAATGGCCCCCCGGCTTGTAGTCTTTTCCGCCATATGTCCTAATGATAGATGATTCCTCCCAAGTCCTTCCAAGACTAAAAGAAAGTTTTTTACCAACCAGGCTGTGGATTTTATGATTTCTACAGTAATAATTGACATTTGGACATTGTGTATATCTGATGATTCTGCAGCCGACAGTCTTTTGCACTCTGGTTATGGCTTCACTTTTCAGGAATGGAGGTTGTCAGTTGGTTTAAAGGTCAGTTTTTAAGCCCTTTTCAAGCTCAACCCTAATTTGATTTTTTTTTAATGTATTTTTTGGGCATTTTGTGCCTTTATTGATAGGAGAGAGACAGTGGATAGGCTTGTGAAAGGGGCTGAGAGAGTAGGGGAAGACGCTCCGCAAACTGGTTACAGGCGGGATTCAAACCTGGACTGGCAGAAGCAAGTACATGGGACATGCATGGTTGCTAACCACTCCGCCAAATCAGCACTCCCCTAATCTGAATTTTGATCCTAAAATTAATGCATTTTCTGTTTTTGAAGGTGTATGGGTTCCAAGTAACTTCAGAAGTGGTTCTTTGGATAAAAATTGGGCTTGACGATATGGCCAAATATAAAATCTGTGACTTGTATTTTTTCAAATGTTCCATAACAATAAAATTCAAAACAATTAATTTAATTAATGTATTGCACAAACATAAGATAAATGGTTGTAGTTCAGTAAATCAGACAGATGATGTGGTGATGTTTCACCAGGTTGGGAAGTAATAACATTATCACTGTTTTGTTGCTTTTTGTTTACTAGTTGTTTATTTTCCGTTCGTTTTTCATTATTTTTCAAAGTATGAAAGTACTGAGTAAATAAAGCTAAAGCCATTAAAATGTTCTTTATCAGTTGCCACAATATCAAAATGTTAACTATTATTCTAAAAATGAATTGCCATGATTAAAACAAGGATGATAAAGGTTTTATATCCAGTACCTATTAGATAAGAAACAGTTTGTCCTCAAGAATTAGTCGCATTTTGTTGTAGACCTATTGACAACATTAAATATAAAAATGTATTTACAATTACTTATTTGAATTTGATATTTATCAGTGCACAAGTTGCTTCTCTGTTGCATTATGTTGTTGGTCAAATGTTGTCTTATGTTGTGCTTTTATATCCCAAAAAACCCAAAGTTTACTCCTTACACTCCAGCTGTCGTCCTTTTTATACTCCTCAGCAGTGCACTCAGAATACCCCGCACTTTGAGTACATTTTAAATGATGTGCTTTTTAGTTTCAATGGAATGGATTCACGGGAAGCTCCTGTTACTTATATATTAGTTAATTTTATTCAGACAACCCAACTTTACTTTTTTTACAAAAGTTGCATACCGTCCTCATCCCTGCTGTTTCATACCTCCTTTGCAGGGTTTTCCTACAAAACGTACTGATGCCTGAAATAAGAGGCGTCTTATAACTGCAGTGGTTTGATTAATGTGTACAAAATACATGTCAGCCTAAATTAAGATTTTTGCTGCAGAATCCTCTTTGCCTGATGCCTCAGTGTTGCCAAGTTGTTCTCTAATGATCCGAAACAGTTTATTGGGGATGTCACTTGGTTTAGAGGTTGCTGTCGGGTGTTAGCGCAATTAACAGTGCCTGAGCCACAACGTATGTTTTTCAAACAGATCTACATCAGTCATCTGTGATAGATACAAGCAGTTAACAGGAGTCACATTGTTTTTCGGTGGGGGCTCTGCATTCACATAGCTTAGGGGATGCAGAGGGGACTGATTCTTATGCTAAATACTTACTGTAGGATTACCCTCCCTGCTCCAGACTCTGCCTCTCACTCTCGGCCTTGCTGGTCAGGAGTTACTCTGCATGCAAACACTGTCTCCTGTCATTTGTGTCTTCCACACTCGTAGAACCATTTATTTTGAATTCTTGTGCATTTTTCTCAGGATGAAAAAACCTTTGGATTTTTTTTTTTACTTTGCAGAACATTAGTAGATAGCAGTGTCATCAACATTGTTCATGTTGCTGTCACAAGCCCAAATATTTCCACCCCTGTGGCACTCTTCTGTGAGATGGACAGAGGTGGAGTTGGGGTTATGAGTTGACCCTCTTTGTGCTCCACCACCGTACGTACAGTAGCATCAGAGATGTGATATTGGTGAGACAGAAGCACTGTGAGCATGATGCCTTTATGCTCTCTCGTGCTCTTCCAAAGACACACAGCACCGTGCATTGACACAGATGTTACATTAAAGGGAATCAGTGGGAATGTCTGGAGGTGTAATGATGAAGGAGCCTCCTTGTTGCCCTTTTTGCCAAAATACAGAGCAATTGGCTATTAAATAAAATGCCTGGAGCACTTGTGGTCTAACATTAATTTTGTACCAAATGCATAAAACTGTCATCCTTGAAGCACACAGTTGAGTTTAGATTTTACTTTCTCTTTCTGTTAATTCTGTACCATCTACTGTTCTATTGTTAAATCGGGGATCTTAAAACCTCAAATCTATATCTAAAAAAAAGATCAAGTGTCTCTTGTTTAAAGTTCTGTTCTTTCGTGTCACTTTTTGGTGGATTTTCATTTCTCTGTGTCATCAGAGAAAGTTAGCATTTCTAATTTTGTTGAGCTTGCTGTGCTGCACTGTTAACAACACAAAATAGTAATTCTCCTCTTAGCTCATGCCTCAGAGGAATCCTGCAGAGCTTCAAAGGGAGCGGAGAGGTAGCTTCTTCAGGAGATGGGTGTGGACTCAGGATTTGGACAGGTAGCTTAGACCCCACCCCTTTCTCTTCCCGGTATATATGACATCCCTTAGATTCCTATAGAAGCTTCTTGTTGTCCACTTTGTGTCTGTCGTCCACATCACTCCCTCAGAGTGAGAAGAAGAGATTTGTGGAACCCTGGAGCCAGTGGAGCAAACAGCAGCAGCTCTGCTCAATCTCAGCGCAAACATGTTGTACCTGGAGACGGGGACCACCGCATCTTACAGCGAGGTAAGAACAGTGGAGGGGAACCGCTAATAGGGCATCAACCATCGCACCAAGAAACCCATGGAACTATAAAAAGTTATAAAAGACAAGAAGGCCTTTAGTTTGGATCCTCCGTTTGAAGTGGAGTCCATTGGATCTAATTTATGTGACCTATTTGCCTTTTGTGACTTTAGATTTAAGTTTTCAAAAGTAAAATAGGATTGCTTCAATTGATTCGACTTAGATTCATTTATCATTGAAAACTGAGGAGGGAGATGGATTTGTTTTGTCAGTGTGTGTGTGTTGGCGTGCACACCTTTGTGCGTGTGGCAGACCTGAGAGTGAGGGAATGTAAACACCTGGACAATCTCTTTTGAAAGCTGTTTGTCTTTCTTGTAAAATGGCTGCTTCTCTGGCTCGGCCTAAGATTGTCAGTTGATGTGATTTTGCTTTTGACTGTGATTCCCGCTGAAGACCTGTTAGGCCTGAAAGAACCTGATTTATGAAAGGCTTTGGGTGGTGTTGGGAGGTTCTTTTCTGCTCATTTAAGCACAGAATTACAAAACCATAGAAAAATTGGGAAAAAGTAATGAAACAAATCAGCACATTTAAATCGTAAGTATTACAAATCATCCTATTTGTTTGCTTTATGGAATGGTATATTCTTAGATTTAATCAGATTCAGCTTTACTTTCATTTATCAATTACAAGGACTGAACTACAAAATAAGGATCCAACAAGAGGAGGAAATGCAGCTGTATATTAAGTTTAAAGAATTCATGTGGTATTTGTAAAATAGGCTGTGCAATGGCAGTTGTAATCATGTAAAAGCAGGATGAAGGGTTAACAGCTGTTTTAAAGTAGGTGGATTTTTTTATTTAGATACTAAATCTGCACATCTGTATACACATACTTTTTTAAATACATATGTTCACCCATAGACACGCATTTACATGTACAAATATACTTTGTTGATCTTGAAATGGGAATAAGGGCATAATGCACACAAACAGTGACATTATGGATCTATGTGCCTGTCCTTGTCCTTTTAGATGGAGTTTGGAACAAATGTTACTTTCTTAATGTATTTTTTTTAATATATAACAAACCTCCTAAAATGTTAATAACCATCACTCCACTTTTGAGGTCAAAGATACAGAGCTTGTTTGCCCATTTTTCACAGCGAAAGTGCAAGCGACAGGCGTAATGGATCAGTGTTTGCTGAGCTCGATGAACTTGATAAACTTTGAAATAGGGTTTTTAAAGGAATTTGATAGAAAATATACTATCAGAATCATTTTTTAACTAGTTTTAACCGCTTAAGAAACTTTTGTGATTACTTATAACTTAGTACTTACACTGTGATGATGCAGTGTTGAGAAAGGCTGCATTTGAGTTCAGTACTGTTAAAATTACTCTAGTATGGGTCTGGCAGTATTTTAAAATCAACATTTTACATTGCATTGCATTTTTAAATGATGTAAAGATTGAATAACTTTGTTTTTTATGCTAATGTTGATTTCAAAAGATGTGATACAGGTGACAGGCAAAATGCTCTGTTGAAAGTAATTCTTCAATAAAATCTAGAGGCAGTTATTTGCTTTGGTACGATAATATTCTCTACAGAGGATGACTAGAAAGGGAATTACTATCATTATTGTTATTCTTTTTACAATGCCCTTTTTTCCTGTGTATCATATTGACCTTGAGCAGCTGTCTGGTGAATGTTGATTTTAGATCTGATTTTGTTTTCATTTCTTATGTAGCATGTATCACCATTCAGCAGAAAAATATCCAAATGTGATTTTTTTCTACATTTCCCAGGTGAAATTTGGATTTCACTCTTTAATTTAGGAATTATAGTAACATTCCTCCACTAAAGCTCTTATTTGTCTTTGTTTTTCAGTGTGAAAGCGAATAATTGAGCTTTTCTTGGTTTAGTTTAGTCTGAAAATCTGGATTCAAACTTTGAGGTGAGCGAGTGAGCGGTGATAGATCGTCAGATTGCAGGTTGCAGATAGCAGGTGTGTCAGGTCACTGTCTTTTAAGTTGTGGAGCAGGGGGTCTTTAAGTGGTGTCCGGCTCAATCCCTCCCTAGTGTGAGGTATCAGGTTCCCCCGTCCCCCCAGTCTTCAGGGAGCCGCAGCCACCATTAGAATGCAGGCTCTGCTGCGGCTGTTTAGTCCAGGATCGTAATTGCTTTAATGGTGTGTTGATGTAGATACAATCACTTGCTCTGCCCACCCCAGCAGGTATAAGGTGTAGATGGACCCCCACCCAGCCCCACCTCAACACCCTCCAAACCCTCTTGAGCCTTTAATGCCTCCCTCCCCTGTGGTCACTCATCACAGTCCCCGAAATGCTTTTATATGCTGGCCTAGGGTACACAGAGCCAGTCACCAGAGAGCCTGGAATGGGAGTTATTCCCCCCTCAGGCCGGGTCTGCTCTGGTTCCTGTCATCTCGTGGTCGTCCAAGCTCTGGTTTTATCAGTGCTTACATTTTGTGACCACTCCAAGGTGCAGTAACTGCAGGCTCTGAACCTCAAAGTTAAATAACTTAGTTTACTTCTTTTGTTAAATTGTACTTTGTTGAAATTAAATCGAGGCCCATTATTTGTGGTGTGGTCCTGTCAGTAAGAACAGCAGGGTTTCTTCTGAGGTGAGGCTTGAAAGGCTCAAATCTGCCAATGTGAGGAAACCTTGTGTGGTTGGTTATATTTTTAATGATAAGAGGTGAAAAATATTAACGTAAAAGTGAAGTTTCAGTATTTGAGGATATAAAAAAAGTTGCCAATATTTCTAACTCATGTATGATCCAGATATATGACAGAAATCAAGTTTCTTGTTAAGTTTTTTTACTGTTATAAAAACTACATGATTTGCATGAAACCAAAAGAGTTACTTTGTTTTTCTATTATTGTTCAGACATGTACTTAGTGGAGAATCAAATGCTGTATTTCTTTGTGTTTGTCTCTGCTTAAAGAAAAACTTTGTCTCATTAAGATTTAGACTTAACTACATCACAAATGCATTTTTTTTACAATAAAGTAAAGAGTTTATGTTTTAGTATAGGTTAAAATGTGTCCAGAAGGAGCAAAGCAAACACAGGCAAAAGTCTGATGCTGCTCATCAACCACTTTTTTTCTTGACAAAAGAAAACCTTCAAAGTGAACAGATTTTTGCCTCAACATATTTTTTATCATTACTTCAATGATATGTGCATTGGCAAGAAACAATATCATGGCAACACAATACACTGACCATAAAGGGGCGGTGATATGATTAGTCAAAATATATTGGGATTTAGTCAGTAGGGAGATATTTCACTTTTTTTAAACTGGAAATAACCTGCATTATCAACCACATCTACACTCAGTCTCTGATTTGTGTTACCTATAAAGCAGATATGAAACATGTCCCCTTTAACAGAGATAACTTTACTGTCAATAATAATAAATGCTGCATCATTTCTGCAGAAATTACAGTCTTAGACTGGGGAGACAAAAAGCGCTGTCTGGTTTCATAATTCTTTTGATTGTGTGCAGTTTTTTAAATCACACAGGATAAACTTTACTTATTATGTTAAGTAATTATAAAGCAATCTTGTTTTTATCCCTACTGATATAGTGAGACATAAGGCATAAAAGTTTCAAATTAAAACAACCCTTTGGTCTACCACTACAGCACAAGACATATTTTGAAAGTACAAATGTAGAACTGAATGCCAAGCTGTTGGCATCAGCCATAACTTTTGAATTAGTGCTGCCATGTGCATTCGACTTATCTCTGATATGTGATCTACAGACCATCACTCTTCGCGTCAACGGCCTTCTTCTCCTGTTGACCAGAACAGCTTACCCTAGCATTTATCTCAGACAAAGAAAAGAGCTTGAAGGCTTCAACCAGACGGTGAAACCTTTCCAAAACTTTATTAAAGGCTGTTGACGGTGTCAAGGCTGCTGATTTACCGTGTTCCTGCTTAGCAGCCTGACATCCCAAAGGCCTAAACACAGCCTTGGCTATAAACAGGAGGAATTTTTAAGAGCAGCTAAAGTGGTTATTAAATGGTAGCTATATTATAGTGGAATAAGATCTGATGAAAGGAAACGAGGAGAAGGGCCTTAAAGTCCTTCACACAAGGCTGATGTATGACTTCCAGGCAATTAAACATTAAAACACGATGAGTTTGGGTCACACTATCTGGGCCTCACTATCTGGTTTATCCTTGATTTAGACCAAGAGAAGCATTATCCACGACCCTGTATTTAATTCAAAGTACTTGCTTTTATCTGTTTTTGGTGTCCGGCCAGCATCTCTTTCTTCCTCAGAATAAAGATTTAACTGTGATAATTAATGCCTGTCACATCCACATTACCAGCTGCCAGCATCAGGGCTGTGTAGGCTATCGGCTGCGTCATCCCAGAACGACTGAGCGCCTCAGTGACACTGCAGTCAATTACAACACAGTTCAAAAGAACTATGATATCATGGCCGTGACTCCTTGAGTACGGGAAAATTCTGAGCCGACAGGAAACTGTGTCAGACTGATAGATATTATGTAAAATGGAGTTTGTTTCCTTCTTGGTCATCAACCTCGTTATTTAGGTTAAAGCAAGCAATTGAATTTTAAGGAACTGCTGATCAACCTTTTCATAGCATCTGGTTGTTGTGTTGTTTAGACTCAGGTACCATGACAAACATGTCTCTTGTATAAGTTGAAATGCAGGATGCAAACCCCAGTTTTACCCTATAATACAGTGATGCCAAAACTTTTTGGACCCCCAACATTAGTGACACAAGAACCTCTGAAAAAAGAAGGAGACCCCTATTGTTGCTGTCAAACTCGTGTTTTATGTATGTAACTGTTTATATCATGCACAAAATGTCTGTTTTTATAAGAATTGTGCAGGTAAAGATGCACTTAATGTAAGCATTAAATGCAAGTAATGCCACTGCCACCATAGATGGTTCAGATTTCCTGGCATTGTAAATGTAAAGTAGCTGCTACAAGTGGCAGAGACGACAGTCGAGATGAGAAGAAAACACCGTATGTGACAATGGAAAACAACAGTATTTATAGCTAGTGTTGGATCCAAGTTCTCAGCTCTATACCAGATTAACCAGCTATACATAAAATGTTCTCTTTTCTTTAATATTCATAGGCATATTTTTTATTCCTGTAATTGTTGTCATTATAAACTAGGGGTGTACATCTTATAGATTACTATAAAAAAATGCAAATGAGGGTTAAATATTAATTTATTACTTATTAAAATGTTCTTTGGAAAAGATCATTAAGTTAATAGAGGCAATGGCAGTATATTACACCATTGGTATCACATCAGTTGTGCTACCGTACATCACTGCTGTCTTCTTTTGTTACTGAACGTCAGATAGCAAACAGCTTTAGATATGCTACAGCCACCGCCTGGGAGGGGTGTAGTACACTCAAAATGATGGAAGAGTCTAGTCTAGGGTGAAAGAAAAGATGCATAAAATATATACTTTGTGATTTGCCAGTCCCTGAAATGCAGTTTTTAAAAACAAAGAATAAATGTGTTTAGTGTAAAAAAAGAAACAAGTGCACTATGAGACACTGAGACACTATGTTAGAGCTCCTGTCGCCTAAAGCCCCTCTTACACATGTGGACCTAGTCCACTCTGACTGTTTGACTAAACAGTTTTTTTTTTTATATGTTTGTCTGTTTTTTTTGTTGTTGCTTTTTTTGGTAGGGACAGATCAGTCACTGGTGTGGACAAGGGGAGGGGGGATATCCTAATGCCACAGATTTTTTTGTGTCTAGTGGACAGACATATACTCTATTATGTGAAACATGAAGTACAAATAGATCTCAAAATGACATTAACTTTAACCTTTATTTAGTATCCCGAAAACAGCAACATAAAGCTCCATGCATGATAAACAAGAACTACAACAATCAACAAATCGGCAGCAATCAGCAGTAAAGCACCTACTTACTCTGGTCTAATGATTCCCATCAGTGCTCTAAAAAATCTCTTAAGTGAACAGTATGCTGAAGTTAAAATGACCCAGGAGGTCAGAAGCTAAAACATGATTGCTCTTTCTCCAAAGACAGAGCAAGTTGAAGGAATCTCAAACATGATGAAGTCATTAAACCAATGGAAAAAGCTTCTGACATTTTTTAAAGTGTTGCCCATCATAGATAGAAGTAGCTTTTTTCTATTCTGACCAAATGTTAATTCAGATTATTAAAGCAAACTCCTCCACAGTGACTCTCCTGGAGAACTTCATTTTTGTGTTTCAAAGTAGGAGAAGCAAAATTTGTTTTCTTTTTATGATATCCAATATGCAGAAATATCCAAAGACACTTTGGCTAACACAGCACTTGAAAATAAACCAACATAAGGATGTATTTCTTTTGTCATCGTAAAGAAAACAAATTCTGTCCTTTCCTAAAGACAACCTGCAATATGGATCATACAATTCTAGATGTTTTAGAAAGTTACATAAAACAAGTAAAAAAAAAAGTGCTTTTGCAATCAATGATGTATGTTTTTTTGTTGTAGACATTTCGGAAATGAAACACTAAACATAATTTATTTAATCTGCATGGGCAAAATATGTGAAGTGTATTTTTACCAGGAATGAAAAATCAAGCTTCAGGTGTATTTTTAAAGCTTTTGACTGCACTGTAAAGACCTGCCGACAGACAATGAGCACAGAATAACTATGCACTGAACATGTTTTCAAATAAAAGTTAGTTTTCCTGTTATTTACAACTGATTTACAAAAACTCTGTCAAAAAGTCAATGCTGATAAATTGGCAGTAGATATTCTTAGAAATATCCATAACTGCTTATGGAATCATTCACCAGCTTCTAAAACAATATGTTAATACAAATTGTTATGGGTATGTTAGAAATTACAAAACAAGCGACCACACAGACTGAGTTGTGCATCATTGTTATTGTTTTGGTGTCTTTTTTTTGTACAAAGGCTGAGGTGAAAATGCAGATATCAGCTTTGAAACATGGCCCAATTTTCCTCCTATTAGGTCACATTTGTATGACCACAGCTCGGCCAATTGAGTTTGAACCTTTATAATAATGTGTGTAATTAGCCTATTGTGAGGCGTGTTTGTGGAAGCCCCTCTCTGCTAAAGGCTGGAGGGTCTCCATCAGAGTGGAGTTTTCTTTCCCTCCGAGTATGCTTGTGTGTGTGTGTGTGGGGGGCTCCATTCACAAAGCACTTGTCTCCTCACACCTGCATACCCCGCACCATTGTTCTCCCGAGGAGCTCTGTAAGCCCTGGTGTCATTGTTTCCGGGGGTTAAGCAGCAGCCTTGTGCCGCACACACACTGACCCTCATCCAGGCTGCTCGCTCCCCTGTGGCACTGTTTCACAAGTATGCTGAGGTTGACTCGGATGACCTCTCTCAGGTGTGTCTGTCTGCAAGTTCTAGTCTGTGTGTGTGCCTGTGGACATGTGTGAAATAAAGCTGGCACATTGCTTCACCAGTCCACCTCGGTGCAAAGGTGGGACAGAGCATATTTAGTCTGTGTTTTGTTGGTCATCACAGCTAACACCTGGCAGCAGTCTGGGTGTGAGCTGGACAGCTGTGGTCAGCCGTGCTTGGAATAAACAAGAGGCCCTGAAGAGATTAATGACTGTCTAAAGAGCAAGAGCCATGGCACCTCGTCCAGGAATGTGCCGTTTATAAATGGAAAGGAATGGGGTGAATGGCAAGCAGAGCAAGCAGAAAGGGGCTGGCTTCGACCCAGGTTCGATCTTGTTTAGAGAGGATTGGATATCGTAGTTCCTTTTCCGTCTGTTGAATTGTAGTGGCCATGAAGGAGGTGATAGAGAGGTTAGATGGTTAAATGTGTCACAGATTTTTATCCCAATTCAAGTCTCATCTAGTTTTTTATTGGTTTTCTTATTTAAAACTCATCCAATAAATCACAGCATGAGCCTTTACAGTTAACACACTTCAAATGTCTACATTTCTTTAAGTTATTTTATTACAACAAGCATGTGGCCTTTTACACTCCCCCACTGTGTCTTTATGATTTATTTTGGGGCTTTTTTGCCCCCACTGGGTTAGGACAGGACTAGTGATGGATGTGGAACATGGGGGCAGAGAATGGAGATATCGGAAAGAGGTCCCCAGCTGGATTTCAAACCCAGACCCCCCTCACGACTGCCATTGCACACTGGGTCCAGACATAACAGCAGAGCCATCATCACACATGCTCTAACCATTCTCATGCAGTCAGATTAATCAGAAGAAAATAATCAGCAACCCTCAAGAGCTTTTGCTGCAAACTCATTAAACAGCAGTAGCTAAAGCTCATACTAATTGTTTGCCCTAGTTTATTCTTCACACCTTGAATCCTTTTCCCAAAAGGGGTTGACGTGAAGAAAAATTTGCCACTGGCCCATCACACCACTGCTTTTCCAAGCTCACTGGCTCAGCCTTGGTAAGCACTTGCTTGTGCTTATGTAAATCTGTTCATTCGAACATTAAATGAAAATCTTCTGCAAATAATCAGAAATGTGACAGCTTTATTTGTCACATTTATAATTATTATCTAATGGGCTTTGAGAGGGTTGATTAAGTAAAACACTGTTCTTAAGCAGACATGTCTTTGACTGTAGAGAGAATAGGATTTATACATCTAGAGTGCACGCTGTAAGGAAAAGTTGGGATTTTCTAGTAATTTTTGACTGAAAACCCTGTGGTCTGCAATAGCAATGGAAATCCAATACCATTACAGTTTATACTTAACTATTCCCTTATCAATTCCTTCCCCTTTGTTTTGCATTCCAGGTTAGCAAAGGACATCACACTCTTATCATAGGTAGACAGCAGAAATTATAACAAAGAAGTCATAGATGTTATCGTAGCAGACCAGAGACAGAAGTGGTCAAAAAGTGGTGCAGTTTAACACAGTAAAACGGTAACACCCAGTATCACCTGCAACATGCAGAAGCGTTTGTCTATGCAGCAAAACTTTTCTATCAGGAGTGCGTTGTGTTTGACATTGTTGACAAGGAAAGACAAGGCCAACTTCTTACTGCAGCTTCTGCCTTCCAGCTGTGACAAATGGAAGTTGTTGATGTTATATCAGTAATTATCAAGATGATTTAATGAGAACAACACAGAACCGCTGTCATAAAAACATCTGTGAATTTTTTAATTGTGTTTTTTAAGGCAGCATAACTGGTCTGAGAAGGCTTGTGCAGTCAGGCGGCTCAAGGCCTTTGTCAACTATGCAACCAGGCTTTAACATGAGCGTAGACAATATTGAACAATGGTATTGTGAATCACAGTTTGTCCTTTTGAAGTAGGACCTCAGGTAAAAATAGACCTAACTTGTTGAATAATTAGATTATGGGTTATGTTAGTCTTTTCCAATGCCATTCAGCAAATCTTTCAGAAGGTAATGATCTGTGTGGTGTTGACATGCTGGTTCCGAGCAGACACGGACCGTAAACACATCACATGAAGAGATGGTTTATATTACTCTGCTGTACTTTTTTATTGGGAAACAAGAGCTCATCTTCCTGTAGCATGCTTCCTTCAAGTCTTGTGAGCATTCGACACACTCTGTCATCACTTGACATGCAATAACCTGTAATTTGTTCTGTGTGTCCTTGTAGTATCACACTTCCTCATGGCAGGGATTTTTTTTAACTTAATTCTTTTAATATAAGGCATGATAGTTTTTATTGATCCCCAGAGAGCAAATTTAAGAATAAAACTGGACTTCTTAAAGAAATTAGAAATTAAAAATAATAGAAGGTTTAAAGCAGCAAGATGTGATTGCATTATTTCATAAATGGCTCTACAGATGGACCTGGCAGATTGTACAAATAACCTTTCTCTATAAAAGAACAAATGTAACATAGCATTTTTTTATTTGCACAATCAGTATTCCTTCTCATTTTAACCTCATGCTCTCCCTCTCTTTGAAGCATATTAATCACTTTTATTTCCCCATCTCTCCTCCAGTCGCAGTACACAAACCTGGGGCTCCTGAACAGCATGGATCAGAACATCCAAAATGGTGGCTCCACTTCTACCAGCCCCTACAACAATGACCATGCACAGAACAACGTGACAGCCCCATCACCCTACGCCCAGCCCAGCTCCACCTTCGATGCCCTCTCTCCCTCCCCAGCCATCCCCTCTAATACAGATTACGCCGGGCCCCACAACTTCGACGTGTCCTTCCAACAGTCCAGTACAGCGAAGTCTGCCACCTGGACGGTAAGACTCTCATCCATCAGTAGATTGTCTGCATAAGTCTGAAAACATCAACTGTAGCTTGGGGTCAACTAATGAACTTATGTATATATGAACATCTGTGCCTTTATGTCTATTCTTTTATCTCGTATTTATTTATTCTCCTGTACAGCACTTTGTTTCAACTATGGTTGTTTTTTAAAGCGCTTAACAAATAAAGTTGGATTGGATTGGATTGGATTAACAACATAACAGCGGCACCTTTTACCAGTTGTAACCCTTTCATGGGTGAATTATTAAATCAGAGACAAAAAAATATTTTAAATGTCAGTTTTTACTTTCAAACAAGTTCAAAATCAAGGCCAGATTTTTTCGCAGAATCTTTTATTTACCGCTGCAGTGGACACCACACATCAACGGTATTAATATTGATATAATGGAACTCAAGACAGATCTGCAAACACATGTAATGCAAAGTTTGGACTGTATAGATTTTTTTGTTTCTGTTTAATAAGCTATTCAATTGGGAATTACACCATTTTTAAGTCACAACATTATGCTCAAATACAGGCATAATAAGCAGAATATACCACTTACTACATAATACCTGCTGGAGTTGACAGATGATGTTTGGTAACAGAAAATAATATACAAGACGTATTTTTAAAATCTGCTTCTAAACTGTTTCTAACATCACATTAACTTAAAATATATTTTTTGTACCTCTCTGAGTCTTTAACACTTTTTACTGAAGAGGGGGATCATTTCCTCCTACATCAGCAAGTTTGGATTTAAGATGTAATATCTCAATATGACAGAAATATACAAATATGACACTGTATTTTTATGAAACTAGACAATGGTTTGGGTGTTCACCAACTGGTTGTTGTTACATGGTGCTGCAACCTAAAAGGTATAATGTTTAGTCCAAATATCTGGCCACTGTAGTGGACACCATGCATGACAGGGTTAAGGAGGAAGTGTTAAAATTAAATATTGGTTCTCTTTAAACCTGATGAAAAAGCTGTGAATTGTTGAATAGACAAATTTATAGCCAGAACATATCACCTTAATCAGCTGTCTCTGATATTTACACATGATTACTACATTATTTAGCAAGACGCAACTTCAACACCTGCTTTTAAAATGGTCATATTTTCTCTTCTCTGAGGTTCTCAATAATACATTTAATGACCGCTATTATTTGTCCACAATCACTTGTGTTTAAAATACTGAAAGCTCGCACATGCTGAGCACCCTCTAAACTCTAGTTTGCTTATACTTTGCAGTCCTGATTTACCTTCATTCTCTCTCTGTCTGAGACGCTCTGTTGGAGCTCCTCTCTCTTTATGGCCTTCTTTCCCTACAGTAACATTAGTGCCATTTTCAGTGTTTTTACATTCTTTCTACTGTCAAAGCTCTGCACTGGGCTTGTCATGTCAATGAGTTTCATCTTCTGCAACAATAGGAGGCCTTCCAGTGGCAGGTATGTTTGGAGGTGTTGGCAGAATCAGTCGCTTCAGGCAGCAACACTGCTCACAGGAGGAGACGTCCCTGTGCCTCTGACTTTTTGTTGTCTCTTCATAGAACATTAGAGGCCCCGTAAAACCGAAAAGCATAATATAACCTCTATAAATCCTGGGTTTTTGTTTTGTTTTTGTTTACTTTTATTGATCTTGGCCAGCTTGTGCAATCACACACTTCCCCTTCCTCTGTTGGAGATGCTGAAATAATCTAAATATGCAGCTGCATAAAATGTTACATTAACTTTTCAAACCTTTGTGGCAAACACACTGTCACTTTTACTCATCTTAGGACGTGCTGCCACATGTGGCGTGAGACACTTAATCCTTTACCAGAGGAAATGACACTCCCATAAGTTGATGACCCAAATTGTAACAAAAGTTTTTTAATATGGTAAAAACTAAATAATTACTGTGCTTTGGATAAACCAACTCAGCAGAGGTGGGAAGTTTTCAGTCTTTCTCAACTTAATAAACTTGATTTGATTTTAGTTTTGATACAGGAGACCATACTGTGATTCAAACTCAGTATTTGGTCATCAGAAGAAATAGAAATAAAATAGTGGCTTTTTTTAATCTAGTTCATTTTGGAAAGCAGTGACAAGTTTTTAACTATTTTTTAACCAAAAATGTCCCATAAAACTTGTACAAGATTATACTGTTTAATAGCTTTATTACTTACTGCAAAATACCAGGATATGCTAGAATTTGTAAAAAGCCAGTTCAGATTAATCAGCATCACAGAAATGATATCTGCTACTTAACAACATTTTTAATGACTATTTAATATGCAAACCAGCAGCTTTTACCTCTCATGCTGCTCTCGTGTGCATTGTGTGTTTATTCCATGATCCTCATGTTTCCTACTGGATGATAGGAAATGTAATTTTCCTAAGTCTTTTCCATATGTGTCTTATGAGCAGGTGAAGACCTAATAATGATAAATATTGACCCACGGAGACACATTTACGCTCTGGCTGTCATCAGCAGGGGTCGTCATGTGAATTAGTGATTCGTCTGTCGGTGCCGGGGTTAAAGAGAAACTTCTTCCATGAACTCTTTATCTGACAATCTGTGCTCGGGGCAGATTGAAGTGCACTTTATTTGAAAGTCCTGCGTTGCACAACTACATCTGGCAGGGAGGAATGTCACTTGAGATGTATAGCTTCAAATCATGACTAAACCTCAGGCACTTCTCGCTGAGGCATCACTCGATGAAAGAAGTGAAGCTGAGGGGAATGAGCTCACTACACAGACTGTCACCAGGAGAGAGATTCACCCAAACCTCATTTTTCTCATCTTTCTAATGTATTCCTTGTTAGGAAAAAACCCTTCTCATTTATACTCCTCAAATATGCCTTCACTCATAGCTCCAGGTGACACGTTCATGTTAATTATGCTCAAACTCCAGCTGACTCACAACTTTGCCAAAGTTCAGCTGCACTTTGTTGATGACAGAGGTAAACAGCTTTAACAGTTGGTCCAGGTGTGGTGTTGTCCTGAGCAGCTCCATGTGATGCTCCGTAAACCTACACAACCAGCTCCTCCTGCTCTGTCATTACACACGACGGGGCTGAGGGACAGCTGTTGCATCAGAGCCCCACCTGCTCGCTTGTTTATGTGTCTGCTGTGTGCCGACACTTAAACCACAAACCACACAAGTTCAGAGTATTAATGCTCCCTGGTGGACATCGAAGGTGACAGACGTGTCACCCTGTAAGTGACAAGAGGTGTTTTTAGTGTGACACCTTTTTTAGGTTGTGTTTTGAGCTTGTGATTGGTGTTCAGGATTTTACTGTTTCTTATCTTTTGTTTTAAGGCTTTGCTGAGTCTAGTCAGGGCTATTTTGGATTAAAATGTCCAAAAAATCAAAACTAAGCAGTAAGGAATAATTATAATCAACTAGAACAAAAATGAAATTGAGGCTTTGCAATAAAATTAAAACCAGGGAAAACTTAGCCGTGTTTACCAAACAAACCAAAATGAAATAAAATTATAGTTAAAGATACTTAATTTTAATTTTTGAAACTATCATTTTATCCAAAAAAAATAAGCATTTATTTAGGACACATCAGTCTTCATTTTGGTAGTACTGGAAGCTCTCTGGTTGTAGAAGTTAGAACTTTTGTCCCCTTTTAAATAATTTTTATTTGGTATTTTTCAAGAAGTTACCTGAGATTATTCTGAATTATTTTTGCTACAAAGACAAAAAAAAACAACATACATTTATAAATAGACCTAATCTGGACGAAGGCATATTCAGAAAAAATGTAATAAACTTTCAAACTACGTGAAACTAAACTAAAAGAGAGAAAATCTATATAAACTAATAAAAAAATCAAAAGATTTGGAAGCCAGGTGCAAATATCTCAAACTATTTAATCTTCTTTAGCACCTTTCCTTTTCTCAACGCTGATATAAGAGCAACACATCAGCCTCAAAAACACCTTTTCTAGAAATTACTTTGAGCTTGAACTCCATGAAAATCTTTTTTTTTTTCAAATGGAGCTCAATTATATATGTTGAATATTACTATAAGGAATAATGTCTGCTTTAAATTTGTTCTCAGAAATTGTGTCTTCTGTGACCGTTGTAAAACCTGCCGGGCTTACTGCAGTGATTTTAACGCTCCGAGCAAACACACTAAACTCAGGGAGTGCTGGGCAATTTCTCATCTTATTCCTTGGCCACGCCGACTGTGGGACTGTGACATTTACCTCATTCCCACAGTGCCTCGCTCATCCCTCTCATTTTCACAGTCCCAAAAAACAAAAGTGTTTTTCTGCTGTGCAACCGTGAGGAGGTAAAGAGTGTGGTTTTGGGAGGGAGGCACGCCCCATTAGGACACATCCCCATGGTAGACACACAGACTGTGTGACCCACAGACATAACACATGAAGCAAGACTGGTCTGATTGGTCTCATTTAACATTAAGAAGTAGAGGATGGCTACCTGTTATCTCTCCCTCCCGCCTAAACTTTAGATAATTATGTTAAGTCTTAATTATCTAAAAATAAGCAGAAAAGATTCATTTTTCATCTTAGTTATGCTGACTCAGTAGTAGGTGTGCAATTTAAGCCACACTGATCAAAAAAGAAGCACAAACCAGCTGTTTTTGGGTATGATGTGGGACTGAAAAAACATTTTTTTAACAAAGAGCAAACTTAGGGAAAAGGGATAAAAGTAACATCACAACTCTATGGAAGTCCTAATTTTTAAATTAGACAATGATAATTGTTCGATGTGTATTTGATTGAAAAAGAACTTTAAGTATAAATCAGCAGCACTCTCTCCAGACTTCAGTTTAAAAGTATCTCTCACAGGGTTAAGGTAAAGTCCACACCTCTATGGGAGAGACTCTTGTCCCAGTTTTTAAAGTCGTTTGAAGTTTTTAGGCATTTTCATTTCAGCCAGTTCAAGAAACAAAAAGGACATCATCTCCAGTAAAGAATATGCAGAGGTATTTAATGAGTATTTCTAGAGTGTCTCTTCAGTAGAGTTAGGGGTTTAGAGTGCATCTTGCAGTGGGATGATTTACTTCTTTTTCAGATAAGTTTGCAGCATGCATTTTTCTTGCAGCTATGTTATTCAGCACTCCATGTGGAGTTTACAGCTCTGAAGAACAAACTCACAGCTAGAGACCACCTCTACTGATCATAAGTATTAATTACAAAAACAAACGCACTCAAAGTTTTTGTGCATAATAGTATATCACAGTTTGTTGGACTTGCTGGATTGTGACCTCATGAGGGAGAAAAGATTGTAAAAACTGATGCAAGTCCCATCAGAGTGGTCGACTTTGCTGTGTTTACCAGAGCTACAGCTTCAGTCGTAGCTGGGACAGGGCTTTCTTTAGGATTTTACACTGGGACATTGTCTGCACCAGTAAGACACAGTTCATGATGTAGACAACTTATGGATGTGTTCTTACATCTTTAAAGAGTCTTTAAAAGTGTTATATGGATTTTTGAAATTGTAGGTCACTATAAATATTAGGCGATCTCAGAAAACAGGAAAAAACAGGCAGGTTAATAAAGTTTTCAAACCATATGTGTGTGCTTTGTGAGAGCAGTGTGGCTGCTAGGAAATAAAGATTTAGTATCCAGGCTTGTAACATTACCGCAGAATGACAACTTCACTTAAACAATAGCATTTTTGGAAAAATAAAAAACACTTAATGTAGCATGTCTGTTTTGATTGCTGTTTAATTTTTCTCAATTTGGGTCTTAAAGGTCCTAAATTTGATTTTAAAAATGAACCTCAAATTGGAATTCGTATTTTTTTAAACATATGAGGAGGGCTGATAGGATTCTTTACATTTATGGTGTTTAAAACAAGATAAGTTTAGTTATCTTTTCAAAAATACTTTAAATTTTTCTGTCCATGGTGGCACTCTGTTTTCACTGATCCTGGTTTTGTTGTGCTGTTGATCCTTCAAACTGACTCACAGCGAGAGAGAAAAGAGAGAGGGTCATCCTCCAGCTGTGATTATAGTTTTTGTTCCCATCACTGAAGAGGCTCCCTCAACTGATCTCAAGAGATCTTTCATAAAGCTCACATAATCTCAGCCCAATAGCTCGGCTGCTGGACTGACGGACGGATGGCAGCGAGCCATCGAAGATGTCACCACAGCAGCTTTACTCTGTGCAAAGATCGGCTAATGCCCTCCCCTTTTTGAAGGCCTGCGGGATCTTCCACAGGACTTAGAGGACTGTGTACTGTGCTTTTTGATGACTGTTCTCCTGGAGACACACCTAATCCCTAACCCACACCTTAACCTCTTCCTGTCTAGGATGACTGTGACACACACACACACAACATTTCCCAGAACTGCTCCCACACGGTTTCCTTGTTGGCTCTCGCGCAGTCTCCATGGTGTTCCCCCTTTTATTATGTTGAAAGAGCAAAAACACTCACACGGGTCAAACTAATACACATGTTTGGGATGTTTTATTGTCTCTGCTTTGCTAAATTAATGGAGTGTGGCAAATGAGGCAGCCATTGTTGTCAGCTGATGCGACTATTGTGAGGCTGAAGATTGGTTGTGTTTGCCGAGTGTATTAGTTGCCACCAGGTATAGCCGTCAAAAGGAGAGGAATGTCACGGTAGGGGCTATCAGTGGGACGCTGTAGCGCTCGGGGGGATTACAGTAATGGATTGAGGGCCTGTAGATAATACTTGTGTAAATACTGTGTGCCTCTTCCCTGAACCCTGTGCTCCTGAAGAGGGTTCTGTCTTTTTGAGAGAGTTAAGCTTGATGGTTGCATCTCACATTGCGCCGGAGGAGGAGGAGGAGAGCCCTCCTGAATGCTCAAAGAGAAGAGTGTTCCAGCGAAAGGCTGCAAGACGCAACATGTCCCTGGAACATCTGCGGGCCCGTCCCACGCCTCACGAGATGGGGCCGAGACTTGTTTGTGTCAAGAAGCTTGTCACGACTCGCCCATCACAGAGAGACAAGCCCTGAGAGCTACAGATGAGAAAGGTAGAGGGGGGAATTTTTTAAAAAGGCAAAAGTTCCCATTTTTTATTGGATATGGGCTATGGGGTTTCTACATAATCAGTGTGGAAAAGCCCATTCTCTTACAGTTTAGATTACAAGATTTTTTTTCTTTTATTTAAAAAATAAGAAGGAACAGACCCTGCAGCAACAATTCACCTCATCAGAAAACAAGAGCAGCTCTGCAGTCAAATAAAAACAAAAGGAACGACATTTGTCTGTCATCAGTGGAAGAGAAGTTTGTGTTGGATCCAAGCTTAAGCAAGAGTTTGTTGGAAGCTCCTAAAACACTCACACAGGAAAATGTTGTTGTATGATCACTGAACTTTTCTAAACCGACACATCACACACACAGCTCCTCTTTGTTTGAAGATATATTACATCAAATGTAGTTTTGAGTATTTTTCAAAGTATTTTCTGCTGCTATGAAGGCAGCAATTAGTATTTTTCCATAACACTTTTGATTCTGATATTTCATTTGAAAGTCCAAGGTCTTTTTTTTAGTTTAAATTGAAGCCTGTATAATAATGTTCTGACCCACCGTCTGATTGTCACAGCAGAAATCAGGGCTCATCAAACCAGGCAGCTTTTTTCTTTAGTCCAATTTTGATGAATGTGGGTGTGAATTGAAGCCTCAGTCCCATGTTCTTAGCCGACAGAAGTAGCACCTGGTGTGGTCATCTGCTGCATCGGCAGATCTTGGATGTGACGAGTAGTTATTTAAGTTGCTGTAACCCCCCCCCCCCCCCTTCTCAAACCACTCTAACTTTTCTGCTCTGACCTCTGGCATCAACAAGGTTTTTACAGAAAACCTGCGTTCACTGGATTTTTTCTCCTTTCAGACCATTCTCTGTAATCCAAATGACTGCATATTTTGCTTATTTTATTAAAGGTTGAGTCAGATGAACCATAATTACTTTAAATATTCCAGTTTTTGTTAAAGGTTCAAAGCCATGCAACTGTCAGTTTATATTTATAATTGTGTTGATGATTTTTAAAATTTGCATAATTTGAAGTTTCAACAAATGGTCCCATGGATGGAGCAGAAATCATCAGGATAAACTTGGAGAACAGATAAAATGCCCCCTTATGAAACAGCCATATTAGGATGAATTCATTCCTGTGCCAGCACACATTTAAACTGGGAAAACTAGCAAATAGTTTCTGGAAGCCACTCCACTTCTGCATATGAATGTAGAGGGATTGGGGAGAAAAAAATATCAGTCAAAAAATATTTTGACTGATATATTAAATTCAGATAAACAAACATTGTACTCATTGGTTTGACTGCAGTGTTTATCTGTGAATGATTTCCCAGTGGCTAAAAAAATGTGTTGCTTTATTGAACAGTATTTTAAAAACCTGTGCAAGTTATTTTGTGTTATTTCAACTCCATCCAGCCATTTTTTATCTTTACTGCTGATGCTTGTTGGGGTTGCGAGGAGCTGGAGCCTATCCCAGCTGACATTGGGGCAGGAGGCAGGGTGCACCCTGGACTGGTTGCAAGCCAATCGCAGGACTGACATTATGAAACAGACCACTATTCCACCAACACTTGTACCTAAGGACAATTTAGACCCACCAATTAACCTAATAGAAATGTTTTTGATCTATGGGAGGAAACTGGAGTACCCAGAGAAAACTCCTGAATGCAGACTCTGTATATTAAGGCCCAGCGTGACTCAGGAGCTGAACCAGCAACCCTCTTACTGTGGAGCATGAGCACTACCTGCTGCACCACAGTATCACCTGTTATTCTAAAAACATTGTCTTTAGTGAACTTGTAGCTCGGTGCTGTCTGGTACCCCTTTCTGTTTGCTATTAGCCTTTGTCAGTAAATATTTTTAAAGGGGTACACTGCTGCAAATATTTTGTAGGCTACTGACTGAGACTGCTAGTTGAAGAACTTTGGTTGGATGGCTAAACTGTAAAATGACAGGCAGTGATTTGAGTGTTAGAGCACTGGCTACATAAACACAAGGCCACATAGCAGTGTACTGGTTTATTGGGACAGGTGTCTTCAACTGGATGATGTTATGAACTTAAACATAACCTAATTTTTTGACTCTAAAGCTTAAATGTTCTCAAAAACTGAAGTTTTTTTTTCCATGAAGCAGGTGTTTAACTTATTTTAAATAGAAAAGAAGAGAGGAAAAAACCTCCTTTGCATTATTGTTGAATTAAACAGGTTTGGGAGAAGCTCAAGGCATGACATGACATGTCAGGTATGAAGAAGACAAGACCAGAGGCGCCAAACAGTGCTTGTTTAAGGCCTGATGTTTGTCAGGACTTGACTTCTGCATGCGCCCGCAGCGCCTGTCAGGGAGAAAAGAACGCTACAGCTGTGGGCCTGCCTCAACCTGCTCCACACAGGAAGTGTGTGTGTTAGAAAGTAAATGAACACATGCAAAACTGTGGAAGCATCGCAACAAATTGTATGTTGCATGCACTTAGATTATTACAAAAACACATTTTTATGTTGTCAGCCATTTAAAAGCTGCAGGTAAATCAGTTTGTGTCTTATTTGTCCTGCTGTGGAGGCCGCAGTAAGCATGTGATTTTAGTTGTTTGGATGCCCAAAGGTAAAGACCAGACTGAAATAAACCCCCTCCACATTAGCTTTGGCAGTGTATTAGAATATGTTTTGGCATTGCCTACTAATTTTAAAATTTATAGAATGTCAACTGAATTACTTGCATTTTTAAGTTTTCTTTAGATTCTCTAACTGTGCAACAAACAGTGTGCAGGAATTTGCCCTGAAATGTTTTATCTAAGAAAAAGATCTCTGGCTAAATTATCCAAGTAGGTCGGCAATGTTACATCTTATCAAAGTTATTTAGGGAAATATTTATCTTTTTGGAAAATTTAAAAGCAATTCTTCCAGCAGTGTCTTAGCTTGGATGCCACGTGCCAGTTTCACCCACATGTTCAAATATTATAAACTTATTTGTGCAGTAAAGACAGTGACGGAGTATTTCACATTTTGCCATTGCTTTAGTAATGAAGTAATATTTTCTAAACAATTTGGCTTGAATAAGTGAAGTTGTTCTATTTGTTGGCAAACCTGATTGTAAAATTTAGACAATGTGCAAAGGTTTGTCTGCAATATTTTATCCAAGAGGAAGATCAGTCATAGGTCAGAAGCATTGGAGCAAAACAATTTCCAGAAGTTTCATTGAATGACCGAGAGGGTAAAAAAACAAAAAAAACTTTGAACAAAGTAATATCATTAAAGCTGCAAGAAGTTCTCCTGCAAGTCTAAAGTGTAAAAAAAAAGGTGTTTGTGCAATTTACACTGTGTGCAGCACATTGAAGTAAATATCTTAATCACTTAGAGCAGGTAATATGCGTCCCTACATGTGATGTTCATCATCTTAAAGTTTGGGAATTAATTGGATCTTATTGATACTAATGCTGTAATCCATTCTATTATCCAATTCTTTCCCTTATTGATTATCTGTGTTTTTTCTGTGTGGGTGAAATAGGCCTACACACGTTTCCAGTGTTATGCAGTCAGCATCATTTTTGTGTAAATCCAAGACCCTGTCTTTCTTTATTTTCTCTACATCTTTATTTGTTCTTGCATCTCTGTAAGACCTTTTAAAGCCTGTAACCCTTTATAGCCTGAAAACACGTTTTTTGGAGCTGAAATGTTTATTTTACTTTCTACTGAAACCCCCCAAAATCCATAAAATTTTACATGTATGTTTTTGTATCTCATTTAATACATTAGGTGTTTTTTTGGCAACTGACAATCAACTTGAGGACATTTTTATTATTGATCTGGTTGTAAACAGATGTTTTTAGTAATTTGTTGATCATATTGATTAGATAGAGGTATCATAAAAGTGTGTATCAAATATAATACAGCAGGCTTTAAGGGGTTAAAAGTATGTCAAAAAAACATGGAAGGAAATGGTTAAGTATAAAGACAACCGATACAGATTCCTGAAGTGATACGTTTTGACCCAACTGGATTTGTTTTGATTCCCATTCCTCGTCGTCATGGACTGAAGACTTTTCAAAGTCTGTAACATCTTGAGGCTCCATTGAACACGACATTTTTCTTTACCTACCTGCCTTTGCCTAATGGTAAAAACACAATAGGATGTAAACAATCCCTTTTAGCCATTCATTATTATTCTGCCACAAGTTCAATTGAAAGCAAATGTGTCTCCAGCAAACTTTTCTTTCAGGCGCTCATGATTAAGCGGCTCTGTATTGTGCTCCGTGTGTTCCTTGGCTGTGACCAATGAAAGGCTCATAATTACATGTTAACACCTGAGCACCGCGCCCTCTGTGAGCCACTGAATCCCATCCGTCAACTGGCTGTCCTCCACCCTCAACACTGTTAGCTTTAGCAGGGCACTGCTTTCAGCGCTCGGCGGCAGCAGCCTCCGCTCTCACTGCTGAGCAAACACGGCTCCAGCAGCGCATAGCTGTGTGCACAAAGTTTGTAGCTGGAGGGCTGGGGTGGTTCCCTGGTGTTTGTGCAGAAGGTTGAGATAGTGGATATGATCTAAACAAACTCTGGTTGTCTTTCTTAAACGTCCCTGATTAGATCTAACTGCTCTGATTTTCCCCTTCAGCTACACAAAACCAGCAGCCTGTAATTATTCAGAACACTACATACTGACCCTTTAGAACTGCTCATCTCTCCTTCTTTTTGCATCATAATCTCCTGCGTCTGCTCTCTCTCTCTCTCTCCCTCGCTCTTTTGCTCTTTTGCCTTTGCCTCTCCGCCTGACTTCTCCACCTCATTTAGCTGATTGACAGAGGCATATAGGGAGTATCAGGTTGGAGCAAGGGGACAACCATTCATCTTTTTTCTTTTTCTGGAAAGCTGCTTTGATTTGAGGGAAGACTCAGTTCAATCGTCATGTTGACGTACATGTCCTAGAGCTCGTATTGTTCGCTCCAGTCATGTTAAGTAGATATATTTATGCACAAATCAGAACACTTGACTGTTAGTTTCATCTGTATAACCCCACTGTCTGCGTTAACATTTAATATGATAACTCTGTAGCTGTGAATACCAGCAGCACAATGTGTCAGTGCTCTTCTGCGTGTACAGTTTATAATGAGGTCACTTGAGGAAAGGAGCTGAGTATTTGGGTTATTATTAACTCGCCTTTTATGAGTGGATCTCCGGGTGAAATGTATGCTGTAGTTTGTGAGAAGGAGAGATGGGAAGGTGCTGTTTTTGGTTGTCACGATAAAAGGAGATGTTGTGCCTGAGGAGTAGAGCAGAAAATGTCCATGCCAGTACTTGAGTAATATTTAGGGTAAGCACAAACAGGCGCTGGGATGAGCCCCTTTTTCTTTGGAAGCACGTTTAATAGAGGTGGAATTTTTTTTATATTGCATTGTTCTCCAACAGAGCCTGGAGCGGGTTTTCACAATGTTCGCTTTTCTTCACTGAGAAATGAACCTGACAGGAAAATTTCCCCTCCCGCCCCCACCCAGCGTCTCCTGCACAGAGAGGGATTTAGAGCCGTGCTTACACAGCACTGATTTGAATGATTTGTTTGCACAGTTGGGTTATGCCTATTAGTAACAATTCACTCCGTCTTAATGCTTGCTGGTTATCAATTCTAACACAGCCAGGGATCAAGCAACATCCATTATTCATGACTCCTGGCTTTACAAACTTGAAAATGTGCCAGCTTGTGTGAGCAACCATCACATTTTGGTGCTGGGTCCTCTCTACCTGCTGTGATTACACCTTCATCCCTGCTCTCAGAACTAAAGCAGAGCCATTTTCATTTCTAATCTGCACTCAACCCCCGTGCAGCATTAGCTTGCCAGCTTTCTTCAGAAGTTGTGTATGATGAGTGGCCATCAGATGCCTGAGCAGAACACCCCTCCCTTAAAGATGAAAGCCAGGCCCAGTTTAATTGCTGCTGGAGGGGTCCATTTTATGGCGCTCCTCGGAAGTCCCAGAGGCTCTCCGAGACATCTTTGAGGTTGCCCAATACACACGCACAGCACCAAAACTTGTGTGTGTGTGTGTGTTTATTTAAGTAGGTCATAATCACAGTCTTGTCTCTAACCACTTTTTTTTCCTCAGGAGGAACCAGAAGTGCAAAGTCCAGCCAACAGGTGTTACACAAGTCCATCTGTGAGGATGTTGAAGCCTAAAAAACGATTGTCTGGACAGTTTTCTTAAATTGCTTTACTTTGTATTTTCTCTCCTCCAGTACTCCACAGACCTGAAGAAGCTGTACTGCCAAATTGCCAAGACGTGTCCCATCCAGATCAAAGTCCTGACCACGCCACCCCAGGGTGCTGTTATCAGAGCAATGCCAGTTTATAAGAAAGCCGAACACGTGACTGAGGTGGTAAAACGATGCCCGAACCATGAGCTGAGCCGTGAGTTCAATGACGGTAAGTTCTTTTCAGTGTCTAACAAGAGGGGATGTGCGTGTTTGTGTGGATGTCTGTTTCCAGGAAATCCCTGATAAGTGTTTTTGGAAAATTCAAAGATCTTAAGAGAAGGTCTAGGATTCACATCTTAGTTTTTTGCTATATGCTAATACACATTAAAAAATGCAAGCCTCTTAACGCCTCTCACTATTTCTAAATAACAAACTATTTTGTTAACTTTACGAATAGTTAAATAAATGGTTAAACTGATCATTCCCATAAAGATGTTCAATAAAATACGTTGTTTGTGAAGTTAATTGAGGCAAACTTACCTTCCAAGAACTTCACTGGTATCACCAATATCATAACTGTCTTCCCTTTCTTTTCTTTATTCTGCTTGGCAAACAGCTCGTTCTTGTCCCACAGCCACCATCTCGTGATTGTGTAACATTACAACGATGCACAAGCACAGTAATGGAAAAAAGAGATATTTAAATTGAGATAATAGATACATCGAATCTTCATTCCATATAAATCAAATATGTCTTTTAGAATATCAGTGCCCATCCATACTTAGCACTGTTGTCTTTCATCACCCTGCTGCCTTCACTGTATTTAGACGGCTGTTTATTAATATGTCTCAAATACCTTCCAGGTCAGATTGCACCTCCAAGCCACCTAATCCGTGTAGAGGGAAACAACCACGCCCAGTATGTGGAGGACTCCATCACTGGAAGACAGAGCGTATTAGTCCCTTACGAACCTCCACAGGTGAGCTGTCTGTCAGCACTGAGCTGAACGCCCCGTCAGCAGCACCTCAGCACCTCTGCCCCTCCATCTCTTAAAGATACTCAGGAGAACGTAGTCAACATTTGTGTTTCTGCTAGTTTAAACTGGAAACATCAAATCTGGACAAAAGGCTTACATTTAGAGAGGAATTATCAAAAGTGCTGTGTATTTGAGCTGTCTGGATATTATCAACACAAACATGTTTGATGATAAGAATGTGAGTAAATGAAGTATTTGTGGAAGGGATAAGCTTAAAGATGCTGAAGTGCTCTGTAAAAGTTGCCAGACCTAGTGAAACAAGTCCCCTCTGTCAGATAGAGTTTAATTTATTTCAGTTTCAAGCCTTCATAAGATTTGTTTAAACGGCTGAATGTGTGAACTCTGAGGTATTTTTCAGAATAATAATAGCATTACTACATTCTCTGCATGGCTACATACAAATGTCACTTTGTCGAAATTAGTTATTCATAAATATGACATAAGCTGTGAAGAAAAACAATGCTTTTTTTGTGCAATTGTACTTGTAACAGCATTTTTTAAAATCTGAGTTTTCTTCAATTTAAATATATTTTTGTGGGAAGTACTGTGATTTTTGAATTTTACAAAACATTTGTCACAAAGTAAAACATCACAGCGTTCCGACAGGTCCTGAAACGTTCTGATAAGTCTTAAGTTTGATTTTTTTAGAACTAAGGCCTAGAAAATCTCAGTAGCCTGAAGAAGTCTTAAATTTGATGGTACTTTGATTAAAAATGATCAGATCTGTTTTTGGACTTTATGGGAAATCATGAAAATACAAACAACTTGAAGTAACAATTTGTTGCACTGTGAGCAATAAAAAGGTCTGTCATTAAGCATTTGCTTTTCCATGGCTGCATCTTTTCCTGCTCCTGGAAAAAATGTGTCTTGATATCTAACTACTTAATAACGTTTAGCCCCGCTCAGTCAATTGAGTTAAATTACAAACTTAATTTAAAGATTGTTGGCTTTTTCTGCTCTTGATAGAGAAAAGTCTAATAAACCAGAACAGTTATGATTGCACTTGTCTTCATGTTTCTCAGCTCTGGTCAAGAAAGGACTTCAAAAGTCTTGCTTTTGATAAGAAGAACTGAGAAGGAAAACTGCATTTATGATTCAGAAATTAAAACAATGGCAGAGAGGAGGTTCAGGTTTTTGTCAACTAGAAGAAGCTGACCAGTTGCCTGTCTGAGGGACATCATGATAGACTGTACCAAAGAAACAAAATAGCTTTTTTTTTGCATTCTATTATTATTGCTATTAAATAGAGATCCACTCACTCATTTTAATAGTTTTTGCTGTGCACATGAAAGAAAGATTGATTTTACATTACATCACTGACTTTACATGTTAATTACTGAAAGTAAACTTTAGATGAAACCTATTTTTTCTACATGAGTAAATTTTATTAATGCAACTAAACTTGTACGTGAGCAGCTTTTAAACTTTAGTTTGACGTGAAGCATGTTATAACTGAAAATGAAAGCGTCCTCAAACGTTCTTTCTTTATCTTGTTCATGGAGAAATCAACCACTCTCTCACCACCAAAATCTTTCCTCACTCTCAGGTTGGGACAGAATTTACCACAATTTTGTACAACTTCATGTGCAACTCCAGCTGTGTTGGCGGGATGAACAGGCGCCCAATTCTGATCATCGTCACTCTGGAAACTAGAGAGTAAGAGATGACACATAAACTGTGCATTGTGTTTCATCTCTCTGTTTTTCTGTGGAATGTTTTTTGACCTTATTTCCCCTCCTCATCTCCTCCCAGTGGTCAGGTATTAGGACGCCGTTGCTTCGAGGCCAGAATCTGCGCCTGCCCGGGCCGTGACAGGAAGGCGGATGAGGACAGCATCCGCAAGCAGAATGTAACGGACGCCACAAAGAGCAGTGAGGGTACGAAACGCCGTAAGTAGGGCTGGGGCTGGTGATGGGCTGACGAGCTTTGGTCTTAGCTGACATGCTGCCTGAGTCGTGGACCTCTGCACTCTCTAACACCTCAAGCTCAGTGAACGCTCCCGAGTCCCTTCCTCCTTCCTCCTGTTCGGCTTGTTTACCTCCCGCTCTACTTACTACTAACTATTAAGAACAAAACCGCAGTGCTCATGTTCTTGTTTCTGTCTTTCCAGCCTACCGCCAAGTCTCCCATGGTATTCAGATGTCCGCCATTAAGAAGAGAAGATCTACAGATGAGGAGGTTTTTTGTTTGCCTGTAAGTGTCATGGGAGTTCAAAGAAATGTCCTTATTGTAAAATCACTGTAGGTACAGACGAGCCAACAAGACAAGTAGTTTTCACAGGTGTGTTGGGGCTCAAAAGTAGGTTACAGAGCTGTTTTTAGTGGGTCACAACTGTTGACATAAGAGGAAACTATAACACAGCATAGCATAATATTTATTTTCTCTTTCTTTGACTTTAGTTATCTCAAACTTAAAAAAAACAAGAACAAAGTCAAATTGATACATATGTAGACCAGCAATTTTACACGTCCATCAAATCAATGTAAACATGTCAGAACATATACATGTATATCTACGCAACAACACATTTGAGACAGAATGAAGCAAAGAGCTTTTCTAGTCCTGCCTCTTCCTTACAGGTCAGATCCAATACTTAATTAACATCACAAGTTATCATTAGCTGTCAGAATTCATGTAATAATATAAATACAAGGGTAATAGCCTAATTTTCCACAACTACAAAAAGTCTTCATAGAAAAATAAAGCACAACCCCATTCTTCAACATCTCCATTAGATAGTAGAGTTGTGTAGCTGTGCATGCTGTATGAGTTAAACATGCTCAGTAAAGTAGGTATTGATCCTGCAGATGTGTCAGTCCCTCTAATGCATCCTCAAAATGGCAGAAAACTTTTTGTACCTGACTTTTTCTCATATTCAGACAAACACACCCCTAGGTGCAGACAGGAGTGCATGATCATTTCCTGTTAAAACAACGGGTACATACAGTACAGCGTATAAATGACACATGCGTCAAGTAAAAATGTGTGGAAGTCATCTGCGGTCCACGCCAAAACGTTTTGCACTGGGCGTGTGATAGTGCCCTGCAACTGTCTTTTTGTCTGCCCTTCATTGATCAAGAGATGCATGCAAAACAAATGGCAGGATTTTTAAAATTGCAACACGAACTTGATATGAAAATAATTGCTTTTCATTGTGAAGAGTGTGTCTAAGCTGCCCATTAACCACGTATTTTCCTTTTTGTCTTTTACAGATTAAAGGCCGTGAAATTTATGAGATTTTAGTGAAAATAAAGGAATCTCTTGAGCTGATGCAGTTTCTGCCGCAGCACACTATAGAGTCATACAGACAGCAGCAGCAAAATCTCCTACAGAAACAGTGAGTACATGTTTACAGATTATTGCATTCAGACATACCTACATGACATGCAAGGCTCACCCTCTCTCTTTCAGTTTCTATGAAATGCTGATTTGTTTTCACAGAAGCTGTTGTACTGCAGTGATTAAACTTAACATGACTGACTTGTTGCTGCACAGATAAAGACTTTACATGAGATTTCTTGATTCTATTTATCATAGCCATTGAAGCATTGCTGCCTCCAAATAAAAGCTGACAATGAATGCCCTAAAATGGCTCTTGTTGAGTTATATTTCCCAGCAGCCTTTGCTCAGAACTGGCAGAGGGTGAGCCTCGCATCGAGTAGAGCTGTGTTTTTTTTTTTTTCCTCTTCTCATGGGATAAGAGCCAGATCCGATGAATCGTGACAAATGTACCTGGCTTCGCTTTGTTAAGGAGAAGCCTCCAAAAGATTGATGGTAACGCCTTTGGGTGCTCTGCCAGAAGTTTGCACAACAGCAGCACCTTACAAAAGTCGTGCCTCGGCCTCATCTATTTATCTTGAGCATAATTAAAAGTGCACATGTTCACACACTCTCTCCTCACACACGCCCATTTCACTATAAGCACTGGAAAAGAGGAGATGGGTGTAAATGATAGTTTGACAGCGCTGTGATGATAATTACTGCTTATGTTATGGTTTCCCATTAAGAAGCTGGCAGACAGCCGCACAGTGAGATAATGCTGCATTCACTGGTTTTCACTTATTTCTGTTTTGTGCTGAGGACCTGTTGCTGTCAGGGCCAGAATGGCTATTTTCATAAAGGGTAAATCTTTACAAAAGTCACACATTGAAGAAATGTCAAAGTAAAATGAAGATGCATTAAGATTTTTGTGGATTTGTTGGATGTTTTTGGAGAAAATGAAGGGAGGCTTTCTTTAAAGTTTTTGTTTATTACAGCTGTCTTTAGTTTTCATCATTGAAAGCGTGAACAAGGGATGCCCAGAATTTTATTTTTAGCCAGTTTCTGACAAACTGATATAACTGAACTTGCCAGACTTATTTCTCTTGATGCAAGAACAAAGATTTTTTTTGTAACTTACTTAAGTAAAATATATTTTTGACAGAGACAGTAAAACAAATATTCCTCTGTCCTTCTAAGAGCTACAAACTGCTGACAGAGAATTTGGCTTATTACATCTGCCAAGGAGTTTTTCAGAGACCTTACAAACTGTATGCAGACATATCAGGCAGTAATCCAGCAGAAATGTTATGTCTGCAGATGCCAATGTTAAACTTTTTAAGTAATTATCTGATAATACATTATACAGGTTTTGTAATATCATCCTTAGTATGAACTCAGCTTGCCTTCACTCCCAAGACCAGCAGAGGGCATCTTCACATGGTGCAGATGTTTGTCTTAGAGTTAATTTGCCCAAACAAAATGGTCGTTCTCCCAGCATGAAGGTTACCACAAATGTTGTTACTTAGATACGTCTTCAGTACCACATGATTTAAAATATACAATCTATGGTATTTTTATCATTGATGGAATCATCATGCCCCCAAACATTACAAAACACATCTGTTTAGGAGGACACTTGTGTAGAGGAGGAATAAATTCATAAAAAATGCTACCAGATATATGTGTGTTGTCTAAATATCAGAAAAAAACTAAGACAAAATATGTCCGTAAATGTGTTCAACGTTAATGTGGAACTTGGATGGTGAACTGAAGTTTGTCTGAAAATTTTAACTGATTTGCTGTAAGAAAAAAAAAAGTTTTTTTAAGGGTAGCAGAGTTTCATCTGCCATCTTAATAGCACCAAAGACTGATTTACCAGTCTGCTGGATATAACTGGACCAATATTTGGTGTTTACATCAAATTAAGGTTAATATTTAAGGATTAACATTCTATGTAAAGACAAATTTGATGCCAACAGTTAAGGCTACAACATCAGCAGTATTTATCTGCATGTAAAATCATATCTGCAGATACCAATATTTAGCTTTCTAGGCAATTATCTGCCAATATGGATATCATACCAATGACATTGTGCATCCCTCATCATATCCAAGTTGAAATCCGACATTACATAGCATGATGACTACCCGAGATGTTAGGCAGTATATATTTCACAAATAAATACATGTTTAATTTTGAAGCACCTCTTAAATAGTTATCCACCAGCATTTTGTTTGTTAGTAAATTGTGGTCCTATTTCAAAAACAAATAGAAAAAAAGGCGGGTTTGCATGAAGGTGTGGCCCTTTGAGTGAAAAGACATTTCCATGTCCTGTTGGTTTCATCTGCTTTTCATGCATGCTTTCTCTGTTTATTCTGAAAATTCTCTTCTTCTGTGATTAACATCTCCGTCAATGTTTCCCTCAGTCTTTCAAATAAAGCCTCCTGCAGCAGCACATGTTTCAGACCTTTTTTTCCTCATCTCTGAAATTTTAAAATAACAGACTGCATTCAGTTCTGATGTATGTTCCTAGAGTGCCACCCTGTGGACAGTGCCATTATTGCACAACAAGAATAAATAAGGAAACAAACTTCTGCTCTTCTCTGGTGTGTCTCTTTCCTTCAGTGTTTTCTTAACTTTTCTTTCCGGACCCTCTGGGCCTCCTCGGGGTCTCTCCTCTTTTTTCAGCGAGCCCTTATTTCTGCTCTCTCTTCTCTCTGGTTCCTTCCTCACAGTCTGATAAAAACCCGCCTGGGTAGCCAGATCATGGAGCCTGCAGGGGAGCAGAGGCGGCGCTGGAGCTCCTCCTGAAACTCGGCCACACATTCCTCCTCCTCCTCCTCCTCCTCCTCCTCTCCCTCCTCTTCCTCCTGAACTACACGGACCTCCTCTCTGTCTCCTCTGATCCACTGTGGTTTCACATCTCCTCACTTTCCACCTTTTCTGCTCATATGGAGACTTGATTCTAAAACTCTCTCTTTTTGAGACCATCATGGAAAATCACTGATGCAGGATGTAGCCCTGCATGCTGGAAAAAGCCTTTTGTCGATCCGTAATCAAACTGGCTCTTCCAAAGGGACTGTTAGAGTCAGACTTTATGACTAAGACTTAATTGCATGTTTCATTTTTTCCATAAAAACTATATTTTTCAGGAGTGCCTCAGTTTTGGTCAGGCCATCTCTGTTTTATTGTGTCTTTGCCTGTAATCTGCTGCTTTGATTATTTTGTTCATGTTTGGCCCGTTCGGCCTCTTCTGACGGCTGAACTCAGGCAGGAACCAAGCCTAAATATTAAACTTATAACAATGAACGTTTTTGCTTTTTGCATCGCAATGAGAGCTGGACTCATGAACTTGATCTTTTGGGATGTGCTGGAAGGGGAAGACTAACCTATATGGATGAATTTTTGCTAATGCCGGTCATGTTTGATAAATCACTGCAGGACAGTTTGTTTTTGTTCCAATCGCAGATGTGCACTCTGTGCCGTACAGAGCAGATCTGTTTGAAACAGATTATTTTGTGGCTTTTGCACTGTTGTCTGTCAAATTATATTAAATGGCTTTCTTTGGATCCTGTCTTATCCTTTATTGAGTGCACCGTCTTTTAATTTTAAAGCCAAGTTGTGAATTCTTAAACTAACAAAGGTTAAAAAGTTTAAAATAAGTTTTTACCACAATGGAAGCTGAAAATTGTAGTATTAACATTTTTGTAAAACACTGAACAAAATAGTGAAATTTGGGGGAATTTCCACTTGAGGTTTTAAAATGGTAAAATGGAAGGTCAAGTTGTCAATATTTTTGGGCAATATTGTGATATTTATTCTTCAGTGATTTTTTAGAAATTCAGTATATTTGTTCTGAATTTTAACGCAGTCTTGGGGTGCCAGTCATCAGCAGACGTTCAGCCATTTGACCCCCATGTTTCTGTCACTGAGACACACAACAGAGATTAGAAAAGATGTGAAAGGACAAAATTAGAGAATTATTTTTTTAAGTGTATAATATTGTTGGTTCCTATAATGCTATGAAAGATGTAAACATGGCTTTTATTGGGATAAAAAGTGAGGTACCACCAAGTTCATACTTATGGGATAAATTGTGATATTGTATTTTGATTCTTGTTAAAACACAAACCATATTTCCTCTTTATGGTGTTGATTTGAATTACCTTGAATTTTACATTGGGATCATTCCTGGTATCTGATACCTTTTTAAATCACCTCTGGTGAGGTTGCAGGCATAACAAGCTGATACTAAAATGTGCCACAGAGACAGTGTGGTCTACTGAGCGATCAGGTTTTTGTCACATCAGGACGGGGATATCCAACAGCAAAACAAAGCCCCTCTCTCTGCTCTGTACTGCTGTATGACTTCCTAAACTCTTCTCTATTTTAATAGTATGTCATTTTGCTGATTTTACAAATCTCTGTGACAAAACGCGTCTCTGTAACGTCTAACAGCAAATTCAAGCTTTACAGTGACAACATGAAGTTACGCTGTTAAATAGGGATGGTAATCGAGAACATATTCCAATTGAGAATTTTTTGCTTCCCAATCCCCCGATCAAAATCGTTTTATTTGTTATGTATGGAAAACAACTCAAGGAGATCATGCTGCCATGCCTGAGGCAGTAAGCAGGAACAAAAACAAAGAAGTCAAAAATCATGGCAGACGGGGCAGAAGTGATCAAAACTGTGTCTTAAATCACCGCACAACTTTCAGCAACTTGCAGAAGCATTTATCTGTGCAGCATGTTATGGAAATTAGGAGTGTCATGTGTTTGACATCGATGCCACTTCAGAACTGCACATGCTAACTTTTGCTGTTTTAGTTTAGATTTTTGGTTTTGTTCTGTCAGTCTGTCAGTCTATTTATCAATCTATCTAGAGATCAATCTGTCTTTCCTCTATCGATCTGTTTACCAGTTTATTTCATCAATCATTGGTACAAAATCACATCTTATAGACTCAAGTCACAGTGTTACAGCAGAGCATCATAACTGAACAGAGCAGATAATTGTCTGAGTTGATTCATACGTAATGTTTCATGAACTTCAGTCTGTCGTTGTGTTGTCATTTCAGTCCATGGAGGATTGTCAGTTTTCTCAGACTAAGAATATATTATGATATTGTCCTCCATGATTAAAATTAGAGACTTTTTAAAATTAAAGTGCTGATTTGTTCTCCAGAATCTGCCCGGCTGTAGTTCTCAGAATTATTTTTGTTCACATTTCCACACATAGATATATACCATGAAAGATCTCTCCTCGGCTCATAAGGGTGGGGGTCTTATTAGAACCTTTGTGCACTGAGCTTGAATAAAGAAATGGAGAGACTGTAATCACCAGCAGCAGTTATTAGTTTTGTTCTACTTTGAGACATTTTTTGACAGTTGGATGAGATCTCTTTCATTAAGCCTCTTGAATGTCCCCTCTTCTCTCCCTCGCCAGGACTTCCATGCCGTCTCAGCCCTCCTACGGCTCCAGCTCTCCGACTCACGGAAAAGTCAACAAGCTGCCCTCCGTCAGCCAGCTGATGAACCCCCAGCAGAGGAACACGCTCACCCCATCCAGCATGTCTGGAGGCCTGACTGACAGTAAGTGTGGCCCTTTGTTCTTCTTCCTGTCTAACTCAGACTGCCCCCTCTTCACATTGTCCCGTCCCTCCTGGGCTGGTTGTAGTCGTGTAGAGAGAGCATGTCCTGACAGGCGGAGGGGGGAGGGAGGGAGGGAAGGAGGGAGAGGGGGGCTATACACCTCTCAGCCCCCCTGACAGAAAACTTCCTCCCTCCTGGAAAGAATGTGATCCCTGTGAGACTGTCCTGCAGGACCTGCTGTGATACATCATGTGTCATGTTGAGAGTAACCTCTGCACGCCCCCCCACCCCTCCCTCCCTCCCTCTGCGATGTGTTGTGGTTGACGTTACGTAATTTCTGAATCTCTGAGCAGTAAGAGAAGCTCACAGCGGCTCCTTTTGTCTCTGCAGTGTCTCCTATGATGGGCACTCACATCCCCATGAACGCTGACATGAGTTCACTGAGCCCCACACACGCACTGCAGCCACAGCTCCCCCTGGTGCCTTCCTCCCACTGTACCCCCCCTCCTCCATACCCCATGGACAGCAGCATCTCCAGGTACTTCACTTATCCAACAGCCTCCTTCCCTCTCACTGATTCTACAACCACCAACAGAATGACAAAACCAAGACCGTTGATAGAAAATGAACTGCCTTCACTGTCTAAAAACTCAGTTACAGTAAAACATAAAACAACTAGAAAGCACTCAAGAGCACAAACCTCCACCAAGGGAGCTCACATATCTATAAGCAACAGTTCCCTTATAAAGTTACCACCATAAAATGATTCCTTGACCCTGAAAACCTACACCTTACACTCAGAATCATGTTGATATCATTATAATTAGACAGTTATCGAGCAAAAACAACAATTCACAAATTGAAGTTTTCTGGATCACCACCAAAATCACATCTTTTTTTTTTATTGGGCCGTTACCAACATGTCCCGTAAATTTCTGCAAAATCTGACCAGTAATTTTGCAGAATCTTGCTAACAAACAGACAAACTCAGAGAGCGCAGACCGCCAGCGCCACAGTCCTCACTCATATTGTGATTTCCACCATAAATATTAGTCCTACCTTTATTTCATCTGAATATTTAGATTCATTGACCATAAAAACATACCATTAGCAATTGGATTCATAATGATATCTATTTTAGTTCAGTAGTCATTCATGAAAATTGTATTTTTTGTCATGGTGGATCCAGACGATTGTCCAGATCACTCCCAAAATCTAATCATTTGTTCCTTGTCCTAATCCAGACATTCCCTGAAAATTTTATCAAAATCCATCCATAACTTTTTGAGTTCTGTTGCTAACAGAGAAACAAAGAAACTAACTAGCAAACAAAAAAACAAACAGGTGCCAGCAGTAACATCACCTCCGTGGTGGAGGTAATAATGGACGATTATTTAAGCTTCAATCAACTGTCTTTTTTTCTCTCTTCATGATCCTGAAAACAAAGTTAGCAAGATAAACCGATTCCCATGTGGCATGTGACAAACATTTGACGGTAATGTTTCAGTGTTTGTTGTTAGTTTGGCCGCAGATCTCCATCGACTCTCGCGGTTCATGTCACCTGATCATTAATTAAGGGTCTGCACATGACATCATGTCAGTGCAGGTGAGCTGAACTCAAACTACTGAGTGGACAGCAGCAAAGAGAAGTTAGTGTTTTTATATCTGGTTAAATAAAAGTGGTCAAATACTTAACTTCAGCAGAAAATACATATGTTTTTTAGTATTTAATAATGTTCACTGTGGGCAGTGTAGACCCTCAGCTGATGCTGAAACATTTGGAGCTGTGGTTTCATGTTTGAACAGAGACAAAGTTGTGTTGTTACAGCAGATGTTAATTTTCACTGAGCGTACATTCAAACTACAGACTCTGCTTCTTTCTTTTTCTTTCTCCCTGTTTTGACTCTTAAGAAAAATGAAGTCAGTAAATGTCAGCAAATGGTTCATTTTCATCAAACATCAGTATCTTAAATAAGAGGCACATCAGTTACCACGGCTGGTTGACAATAAATGATTTAAAAATGTTAAGTCTATAGATTTTACAACAAACTGATGAAATAATTAAATTAAAATGACTTCCATGTAGCAATTTATTGACAATACTTTCACCTAATTTGCATTAAATGAAGTTTTAGACCGGTTTAAGTGTCAGATTAAAACAAACTGGCGGTAACGACAGGTAAACGGTTGTTTAATCCGTTTGCTCAAAGCAAACCTGGATTTACTCAAAATCTCAGAAACAGCTGGAGTCTCTACAGAACTTCATCCTGTGCTTCATGCAGATTAATTCTGTATCATAAATGTAACCTCATGACTCAAGATGTTCAGTTTATCATTTTAGACTCAAATCAGACCAGAATCTCCATTTTCAGTTTTGAAGGTCATCAAAAATCAATCAATCAATCAACCTTTATTTATACTCGAGAGATAATTGGACCTTTTGAAAATGACCAAAAAATGTCACTTTTACTTGTTTTAATGCGACTACGTGTTTCTTATCACCAACATCAAGAGTCAGCTGTTGTCTGTCACCCAGTGGGTGGTGCTGCCTGTCTGGTGGTGTTAATGCTTCACTCTGTTATTCATACAAATGAAGGAGCATGTTTGTGTCTGTTGATATCAGCACCAGCAGAGCAGCTCAATGACTTACTGATTGATCTGCACATGTAACACTTTCTACCAGTATTTACAGCCGATACATTCAGCAATTAAAAATGCACAGCATCGTGTGCAGAGCAGATCTTTGTGAGCTGAGGTTTATTTCTGTCACGTTATCATCGTTTAGACAGTTTAGCAGGAGATACGTTTAAATGTGAACTTTAGGAACCAGTCAGCAAGCCGCTTGTTTAGTCTGGAGGATGAATTCTGCTCTAACATCTAAAGCTTCATATGGACCAAAGGTCACTTTTGATTTGGGGCTCAGCAGATCTCACAGTCCAAACCAGGGGTGTATAACTGCCTGGTTAATTATCAGTTTTACAGAAATTGATAACATAAAGATAAAAAAAATCTCGACAATACCAAAAGCTAAATGGATAGCAACATAAAGAATATCTCCACACCAGTTTTTAATCATTCTTTGTTTGTATTAAAGGAATCACATAATCTAATTTCCCATAACAGTTCCTGTGAATGTTGTCGATCATTATTACAGTTTTTCTGTTGCTTTGGTACTTTACTCAAAATATCCCCAACTTTTTCAAAACAGTTTGTACAAATGGAAGAACATTGTTAATTACCTGTAAGAGCCAGTCTGCTCCAAACCCTTAGTTCATCTCTCCAGAGTTAAAGTCTGTGTCAGTGAACGTGCCAGTGGCATCAGAATGAAAAGTCCTCGTGTCACTGTGCTCAGATAAGCCGGACTTTTTGCTCATGTTGTCATTCTAACGGTGCACTCTGGAGGGATGTTCTGATGTAAACTGTAGCTCAAGTTTTTATAACAAATATCGTAAAACCTTAGTAAATGTGGGAGATTGTTCTCTAATTTGTTGGCATGTCATAGCGATACAGAGAGGAAAAGACAGCACTGCACTGCACAAAAAGACAAAAGCAGAAATGCACCTTTGAGCTACTTCAGAAAACTGGTTGATCTGATGCTTCACACATTTCCCTTCATTAGAGAAAGTCAAGATTCACCTGGGAGCAGTTTATCAACTCAGGACAGATTTAGAACAAAATTCTAATGTTTAGAAATATGTTTACTTTGCCAACCATTTAGTTAAAGACTTATGTGATAAACTGATGCCTAAATGTTGTGGGGGGTGAGACTATTCAACAGAGAGCAGTTATAATACATTATGATTGACATGACAGAAGCAGCTGATAATGTAGGAAACAGCACAGAAACGTACATGATCATCTGGATGGATGCACCGAGCATCAGCAGCTTGTTCAGAGGAATGAGAAACTGCTTTTTTGATCACACAGGTGACATTATGATGTGAAGATTGAACAAATAGTTTTGAGAGTTTCAATTCTGATCTGAAAAATGTACCAAAGCGATGGAGAAAAAACTGTTATATATTTTTGGAGGTGGGATGGGAGCTATCCTTCATGAGGCCAGCAGGGGGCAGCATCTGTGTTTACATGTTTTATCAGGATGACTGTCAACCTGAGAGGGACAAGCAGTAAAGAAAAGAGATGGATGGATGATTGTCAGGCCTCAAAAGTAGTTCATTTAGCAGGTGGCATGATAGTTTATCTACCTCTTAACAGAATACTGTCTTGATGAAAATGGACAACATTTACTTCAACCTGCAAAAGTTTTTTGTTAAGCCTCTGAAGAAGAAGAATTAATGCAGATCGGGAGTTTTGAATAATCCATTTAAGTGTCTCTAAATCACTAACTACTAAAAACAATTCTATATGTTATGTTAAATTTAAAAGATCTTGAAAAATGGACTTTGTGATATATTTTCGTTCTTTGATAGATTTGTTAGAATAATGTCAAATCTAAATTCTTGAGTTTCCAGAAAAGTTGATCTTATGATCACGATTCACTTATTTTGAGCCTTATATGTTTTCATCCTTGGCCCAGACTAGATAAGACAAATAAAGAATTATTCACGATGTTAATTATCACAGGCTAATGTGCTACACGGAGGGTAGATGTTTGTGTCCACACAGTCATGTCTGAACTCTGCACATGATGAACACTCTACTCTTAACACGTCTTCTTCCTGCTTTGATCAAATCATCCAGTCTGTGAACATAACTCTGAATAGACAAAGTGGACACTGGTTCAGTTTGATGTGTCTCAGGAACACAGGTCATTATTTTGGCCATTTTGGCATCAGACATTGTGTTGCAATTTTTGATAATGCTTTTTTTTTTGCTGTGATGGCATTATGGCAATGATATCGGATGTTATGCTAAACAGTCCTCAATAATAATCATAAGGGGGCTCCATTATGTAATAAAATATTACACAGTAAATGTCTAAAATGTGATTTATCATATGACATGAAAGACATGAACGTTTTTGTCCAAATTCACATGAAACAAACAGGTCAGTTTTTGAAAGGTAGAGGCTCTGTGCTCTTGACAAAAATATTTCTGTCAGTAGCAGAATATTGACTTTTAAAATATTAGCATATCAGATATCCCCAAAAATCAATCATCCCGTCTTAACAGATCAGCTGAAGCTGTTTGCAGCATTTCTCATGAATCCCCCAAAAAGTCAAACTCTACTTTCATTTCGAAATTCACAACAAGTAACAGTAAGCTATCTCAGGTTCATCGGACTGTCACAAAAGATTTGGACACAACTAGAAAACTCGGGAAGCGCCACAGTCCTCACCCATATTGTGATTTTGACCATAAATATTAGTCTTACCTTTATTTCATCTAAATATTTGGATTCCTTGACCATGACAACATCAAGTAAATCACATTTTTTTGTCATGGTTGATCCAGACGGTGATCCAGATCACTCCCAAAATCAAATCATTTGTTCCTTGTTCCAATCCAGACATTTCCTGAAAATTTCATTGCATCCGTCCATAACTTTTGAGTTATGTTGCCTACATAGAAACAAACAAACTGATGTACAAAAAAACAAACAAACAGATGCTGGCAATAACATAACCTCCTTGGTGGAGGTAACAAACACGCACGGTGAAATGTTCACACACTGTTCAAAAAGTGCTGCTTTTTCTTTGATTAAAATCCAATTTGATGCGACATGTTTAAACGTTTTCATGCGTTTTCTGTGTTGTTTGCTTTTGTGAGATAACTATAATAATGCAGTTTAATGTGTCATCAAAGTAAACTGCTTTTTTTTTTTTTGTAATATTGTCATGATGAATAATCCAAAATGTGCTTTTACTGTAAAGTATTTACTGACTAAAATAATGAAATAGAGCAGGGTGATATTACTTAATCTCAATATCACGATTAATTGAAGCTCTTACCCTGATTACCATTAATGAACCATTATTATATGCTACGCTTAAACAAATTAGTGGTGATACCAATAGTCATCAACACAGTCTTCCTGCAGTATTTACACTTCACTTATTTCCGCTCTGCACAGAATCAAAAATGTTCCCAAACAATGGAGACGGTATTTTTCTTGGCTACCAGGTCCTCTGATAGATTGCTGCTTGTCTGCTCCATGTTGGTGGGAAAAATGGGGAAAGTAATCAAAATAATCTTCATTAGTAAAATTACATTGATTTTAGGGTCTAAATGTCGGTTTTGATTATTTTTCGAGTAATTGTCTGGCCCTACAATGAAATTACAGGGCAGCCGTGACAGGCCTTGACCTCCTCTGATCTGAAGTTTCTATTAAAGCTTTAAATGTTACTAAAATATGCTAAACATGCCAGACTTAAAAAGCCTCCTCTTGATTTGCAGAGTATTATGGTCTGTAAATGTCTTGTATGACTTTAGAAAGCAGCCTCAGTGCTAACCTGGACTCCTCTCCTCCCCTCCTCCCCCCTCACAGCTTCCTCATTCGGCTGGGCTGCGCGGGCTGCTTGGACTACTTCACAGCACAGGGCCTAACCAACATCTACCAGATTGAGAACTATAACATGGAGGTGAGCCCTTGCCTATCCAACACGAGTCATTTGATGGGTTAGAGAGAAGAGTGGCTCCGTCTGCGCATACTAACGCTCCCCCCTCCCTGTGTAATGACCAATAGGACCTGTCCAGGCTGAAGATCCCAGTGGAGTTCCAGCACATCATCTGGAAGGGCATCATGGAGCACCGACAGGCCATGGATTTTTCCCCGCCCCCCCACATAGTGCGCACCACCAGTGGGGCGTCCACCGTCAGCGTGGGCTCCTCCGAGGCGCGAGGCGAGCGCGTCATCGACGCCGTGCGCTTCACCCTGCGTCAGACCATCTCCTTCCCACCACGTGACGAGTGGTCCGACTTCTCCTTCGACCTGGATTCTCGCCGCAACAAACAGCAGCGCATCAAGGAGGAGGGCGAGTGAGACCGCCTCGGACTCCAAATCTCTTCTTCAAACTTCACGCCTGCTGTACGAACATTTCATTTAAAGGAACTTGGTATTAGTGCAAATCCTGCTGAGAACAAAGCGCATGTTGACAGAAAAGTGCACTTATTTCATTGTTCTTGTGGTCAAAGGTGCATGATTTATGTTCGGTTTCTTGAGAGCACTTAAGAAATGTTGACTATTTCAGTTTTTGAGTTTTAAGTGTTCGTGATCCATTCCTGACTGCAAAGCAAACTTTGATTCCAGGGCTTATAAGGGCTTTTCCTCGTGCTACAAAGTGTATTTTTGATCATGTTAAAGGCTTGGACATTTCACCGCTCTGTATTCAGTCGAGTACACTGGTTTCATTGGAGAAGTCGTCGAGCGTTGATTGTAAACATTTCAAACATTTCCTGTCAGAAGTATTATGTCAAGTGTTGGGCAACTTGTGTTTCTGCTTTTTTTCTATATTTTTCTTTTGTAATGTCTGTTTGAGACCAATGCAGCGTTGTTTTTGTGTCAGGTTGTGAAGTATGTGTTTAAGTGACGGATGGTCGTTCATTTGATGTAGCCGTATATAGGCCTAATGCTCTTGACCCAGTGTTTCACAGTAAATATGACTGATGTCCTTTTCTGGTTGATTTCAGTGTTTACCTTTTAAGGAACACCTTTGTTTAAGTTGTTTTTTTATCATGAACCGTGTTTTGGAGGAGGTTTAATTCATTTGATGACTGGCCAAAGCTTCTCATGTAGTGTATATAAATCTGTATAGTTCTTTTATTTGAAAGTCTCCCTAAAGAAAATGTTACAAACTGATGTGAATACTGTCTGGTAGAAGAACCGCTGAGAACAAAGTTTGTGTTAATTCAGAAAACAAAAAAGTCACCAGCTCATGTTGTATGGAGTAGCCAGTGTTGCTGAAGCAGAATCTGTCTGCATTTTCATATTTTTGTATAATGTGTTGTAAATATGTTGCAATATATCAAGGGTATTTTGATATAAAGCTGAAATAAATATCCATACTTGCTGTACTGCATGTTTGTTCTTTGTCTCATTTTTGAAGCCTCTGAAATTTACTCCACAAGAATGATGATCAAACCAAACAGTAAAGCTGAACATGAAAAACTGTTAATGGTAAATGGACTTGAGCTTAAATAGCACCTTTCTAGTCTTTGATAAGTCAAAGCAGCTTCACATCTACCCATTCACACCCCGATGGTTGGAGTTTCTACATCAGTTGGGAGCATGGGAGCAACTAGCCAGAGCTGGACTCGAACCTTCAACCAGGCACCACCAAGTCCCCCGGCACTGTTTCCTGAGACCACCACTAGAGGGAGTAATTACCTCTGTGTGAGCTCTATGATGACCTCTGCAAAGAAGTTTATGCTTTCAGCGCCGTGTATTTTTGTTTGTTAGCAAGATTAAACAAAAACTCAAAATTTTGCTGAAGTTTCAGAAGTTTGGGGAATGGCCTAACTAAAAAATGATTGCATTTGGTGGTGAACCAGATAACTGCTATTAGCAAATGATCACTTTTGCTCAATAACGGTGTGGGTTTTCTGGGTCAATAATCATATGATGGTAACTTTATCATGGAACTGTTGCTTATTGATGTAACAGCAACATGTGAGCTACACTGGTGGAGCTTAGCGCTCTGAGTGCTGTCTCGTTTGGACTTTGGTTCATTCAGATATTTTCTGAGTTGGGGAGACAGAAGCAGGACATCAGTCTCTTTATTCTCTGCTTACTCGGATCTTTTGTTACTGATTTGACTGAGACCACTCTTGTGGCAACACTTCAACACATTCAATCAGCAACACACTGAAAAAGGGTCAAGACTCAAAAGTTGGCATCATTGCTACCTTTAATTGTCACCATTTGTCAATTTATTTACACTGAACACAGAAACATGACTGAACACGGATCAGCCTTCTCACAGCTCTGACTCCGCCCACATTTCATTCACATTATTTACATCCTCAGAAAAATAAATATTTTTCTTTACACTCTGAGTTACATTTTATACAGACTGTGAAACATTAAGATCAGTCTGTGTGTGGAGCTAACAGCTACTCCACCTCAGCTACATGGGCCACCTCCACCTCCATGGTCTGGATCCCCTCAGGGGCCTCCTCCAGTTTGGTCCCTGTAAGCGCCTGCTGAGCGAGGACGTAGTTCACCACCTGCATGATGCCCTGATCGGACAGCGTCGCCACGGAGCCTTCGCCCACCGCTTCTACAGCCTGCACGGCCTCCACCGCCTCCACCGTCTCCTCCGTGATCAGCACCGTCTCGATCTCCTCGGACGGCGTCTGCTGGGCCGGGCGGAGCTCAGGGGGCAGCTCTGAGGCCAGGATGCTGACGGCGTGCTCCACCTGCGTGCCCTGGTTGTGGAACTGCAGCGTGTCTTTTTCAAGCATGATCTTCCCGGGCAGGTTGTCTCCGTGGTATTTGGCCATGTGCTTACGGAGAGTGCGGGCGTCAATGTGAGCCTCCTGACACATGGGACAGACGTACGGACGCTCCCCTGTGTGCGTGCGCACGTGACGTTTGAGAGAGCGAGCATCTGCCCAGGCAACGCCACAGGTCAGACACTCGAATGGTTTCACTCCTTTAAGACAGAAACAGAGTAACAACTGATTATTTCAGGTGTGTTACCCCAGGTACCAAGAACTGGTTCCATGTTTCTGAGAATTCAGGATTGGACAAGTACCATTAGTTTTGGTTCTACTTTCAGTTTCTAACAGGAACTTCAGTATTCTTACCTTCGCCAAGGAAATTATGTTTTTGCCAATGTCTGCTTGCATGTCGTTTGTTTGTCTGTTAGCAAGAGTACGCAAAAACTACTGGATGGATTTTACTTGAATGTTCAGATGTTGGTAATGGCAAAACTTAAAATGATTACGGTACATTTTGTTGATGATACGTATATTTGAATGGGTGCAAAAGTTCCCAAAATTAAAAAAAAAACTTATAAGTTAAGACAGGGCTGATTTAACAAAAAATCCTATCCCTGCCATTACAGGATAAAAGAGTCTTTTTCTCTATCATCAAGGTAAATTTTATCTGGATCCAATTAAGATTGATGTCACAAAATACAATGAGAAAAGCACTCGGAGAGCACAGACCTCCGCCAGCGCCACAGTCCTCACCCATATTGTGGTTTTCACCATAAACATTAGTCCTACCTTTCTTTCATCGAAACATTTAGATTCCTTGACCATGAAAAGATACCATTAGCAATTGTATTCATAATGATATCTATTTAAGTTCAGTAGTTATTCATGAAAATCACATTTTTCGTCATGGCGGATCCAGACGGTGATCCGGATCAACACCAAAATCGAATCAGTTCTTCCTTTTCCCATGCTGAACATTTCCCGAAAATGTCATCAAACTCCATCTATTACTTTTTGAGTTATTTTATTCACAGACGGACGGACGGACAGACAGACAAACAAACTCTCCCGAAAACATAACCTCCTTGGCGTAGGTAATGACATCATGTGAGGATATAAATCTGGTGTGTCTACAGATTTGAGAAGGAGTTTCAGGAGTGCCTCAGGCAGCAGGATGATCTGAAAAGTGCTGGTCTATGATTGGCCAGAATGAAAAACCCAGAGCTTCTAAATGATTGGCCTCCGGCTGAGAGGTGACTTCAAAGCTCTTTTCATAAACACAACATGTCTTGAACATGGCGTGTTGTGCCGTCTCACCTTGGTGGTTGTTGAGGTGGCGTCTGTACTCTCTGAGCTGAGTGAACTTTCTCCCACACTGCTCACACTCTCTCTCCAGGTTCTGCTTCACTCGGCCCTTCTTCCCATGTGTGGCTTTCTTCACGTGTCTCCTGAACAGGGCCTTTTCAAAGAACTCTTTACCGCACACATTACACCTGAGGACACAGCAGAAATTAAGATTAATGAGCATTACACACAATACGTGAGCTGGTGTTACGATGTGTTTGGGGATTTAAAGCAACCATACTGGTCAATGACTGACTGTTCCTGGAATGAAAAAACACATTAGTCAATCATTTCATTTAATACTATCATACGTGATATACTGTATATTACCCTTTTGTGAGTATTAATCACCATGGGCACTTCAAGTATTCAGTAAATATTCAACTATCCTGTGCAATACATTTCAAAATATACATATATATGGTCTTAATCTTCATATTTAACTTTTTTCTACCTTATAATTGTATGTAGAGATTTTCAGTTGCACTATCCTGAACGATTTTATCTTGTATACAGTTATTTTATACTTTACTTCTGTTTTTTAGCCCTTTCATGCACAGTGTCACCTAGAGTGGACAGTTATTTATTTTATATTTTGGACCAGTTAGGCTAACCATGTCCCAACTATCAGGTGGTAAACACCAGAACTACATCCTCAAGTTTCATAAAAATATGATCTTTGTGTCTTTTTGTTCATTTTGAGATATTACATTTCACATCCAAAATGTCCAGAGAGGGATATGCACCACGTCCCTCAGGATCAAGTCTTGAATCCTTCTGTTCTCAAAGAATTAGTCAGGAAAAAACATGGACTCTAATTCAATGAGACGTAAGGAACACTCTGATGCAGATTTTTTTTTATGTGTGAGCAAAAATTTATCTCTAGAGGACATTATGCTGTAAAAAGTATAGTATATGTATTATGCCTGTATTCAGATTTCACCTAATTTCGTATTTTTTTAATCAATTTTATTATTTTTTTCATTAAAAGTCAAATGTTGATAGTTTAATTAAACTGCAATATTTAATCTAATTTAGATTTTGCATTTTATTTTGCATACGTTTAGCAAATGTTTCAACAAATATGTGAATGTTGATCTAGATTAATAGATTAATAGAATAAATTCATGCATGAAAGGGGTAACTGTCTGTTTGCACTGGAAAAGGAGCTGCTCTCTAATCTTATTGCACATTTTGTATTATGAAAATATAGGGCATTCTATTCTAATCTAAAACTTAATAATAAAAGAACAAAAAACAAACTTTAGCGTTAACTTTACCAACATCAGTACAGTGAAAAAGTATTTGGCCTTTCTGATTCCTGAGTTGTTTTTTTTGCACATTTGTCACACTTAAATGTTTCAGATCATTAAACCACTGTTGATCTCTCACTTAGACATTATTGTTAAATCATAAGTTAACGAGTTGACCACAGCATTTGTGAAGCTGAGTTCAGTTTCACTGGCCACAAACTGTTTGTAAAGATTATGTGCTGTACAATGTGTTAAAAAGTATGTATCTCGTGAACAGCCCTTGGGATGAAAAATATTCCATAATCGGCTTGCCAAAAAAAAAGTTGCCACCAAGAATAAGGTCACACACTCTAATATTTTGTTGGACGGCCTTTAGCTTTGATAACAGCTTGCTGTGGCATTGTTTCGATGTCTTTCTGGAATGTCACAGATTTGTCCCAGATCACAGCACTGCAACCACAGGCTTGTACAGTAGGCACTAGGCATGATGGGTGCATCACTTCACCTGCCTCTCTTCTTACCCTGAGGCTCCCACCACTCTGGAACAGGGTCAATCTGGACTCATCAGACCACATGACCTTCTTTCAGTCCTCCACAGTACAATTTTTATGCTCCCTCGCAAACTGAAGCCTTTTTTTCTGGTTAGTCTTACTGATTAGTGGTTTTCTTAAGGCTACAGCTGTTTAATCCTTTGAGTTCCCTTCACACTGTGTGTGTGGAAATGCTCTTACTTTCACAATTAAATACACCCCTGAGTCCTACTGTTGTTTTTCTTTGATTTGATTTGGCCAAACGTTTAAGTGATTTGCTGACCATGATCATCCAGCATTTCATTTCAACTGCATATCGTCCTCAAAGACGATGGTTCCCCACTATCCTTCCAGTTCTCAATACTATGTTGGACAGTTCTTAACCCAATTTTATTAGTTTCTGTAATCTCCTTAGACGTTTCCTCTGCCTGATGCCAATGATCTGACCCTTCTTAAACAGACTAACATCTTTTCCAGGACCACAGGATGAGTCTTTGACAGTTTAAGAAAAAAGAAGCTGCTCATTGCATCGGCTGTGGGTAAATAACGTGTTGCCAGCTGAGAGATGATCGTACATGCAGTAATTATCCAATAGGAGGCTCGTACCTGTTTGCTTAGCTAAATCCAGGTGGCAACATTTTTTTGGCCAGGCAGTGTTTTCTGACCACTTCTGTGTCCTGTCTGACATGAAATTGATGTTTTTTGCATAATTTCTGTTGGCTGCCTCTGATCTGAGTGTGAAAGTTTGGCATTTTCAAAGCATGCAGAGCAAAAGGAGAGGAATTGTAGAGAGAACTGATAAGCAAAAGGACGATTCCTCTGTTACGGTGTCAACAATTCTGAAATGAAAGTGCTCTCCAGTTTCTATCCCTATCATTGTGTGAATTTGAGAGTGAATGCGTGTAAATGGGTGGAGGTGACCGGCAGTGTAAAAGCAGTTAGAGTAGTCAGACAGGCTAGAAAACTGCCACATCAGCAAAATTCCCTTTCCCCTGGTGGTGATATGCCTCCACAATGTGTCCAGCTTTACAACAGATCACATACAGGGCTGGGGTCAGATTTGTGATGATGTGATTGGTAGAAATTTTCTTCCATTTGCATGTAGCGTTTTAAAGCCCGTAAACAAAGCCTGATCTTCTTCCTGATGCATCAAACACATAAACTTATATTAATGTGTCGGGTGTTAGTGATCTCTGACCTCCAAATCTGCTGCTCACTGAATAGTCAAAGTGTGGGTTTGTACTAAATCTGATGAAAAACTAAACAAAAGTGCATTGTTGAAATACTGGGCAAATCAGAACTGACTCCTCAGTGACTTTGAACCTCCAAAATGTTTCAGATTTCTTTCAAAATGTCATTAAGCAGAAAAACTTTCACAAACACACCCAAATACCTCTTCTCTCAGGCTGCCAGGTGGAGGTGGAGGATTGGAGCGCCTGACCATCAGCAGTGTATGGCATTGCCAGTGTAAAGCTGGCCAGTAAATAACAACTCCTTTAAAAAGCAGTCTGGACCTTCACTCGGGAGCGGCTGTGTCAGATGTGACCTATCGCTCAACCTCGCCTGGCTCGGCGCAAGAAATTGAATTTTTTTGTTGAAATAGCCTAATTTATGTTCCTATATTGTTTAGTAGTTAAGTTTGTCCTTTGAAATAATCTTATTTGGTATTGTGAGTTAATTTCATTTTATGACCATCCTTTGTAAGCAAATCCTTGTTATTTTTATTAAACACCTTTGTTAAGCTGTTCCATCTGGTTTTATGTTACCTCCTTTTACCCCTTTAAGAGTCGTGAACTTAACAGATACCAATACTGACAGTTATATATGTTGAAATGACTGAATGTGTTTTTTCTAATACATCTCCTTCATAAGTAAAACGTATTTTTGACAATAACATCAAAATCAAGCTCCATTTGCCTGTTTAAAAGCTAAAGCACTGATTTATTTACCTGCCAACAGAAACCTGCCCTATTTTGGGCTTATACTCTCAATTTAAGATCAACAAACTCAACAATCTCAATGTAAATATGTAACAGTATAAAATCCCTGCAGTAATGTTCATACCTGCCGATCACAATATTTAGCCTTAAAGGATATTATCTGCAGGTACCAATATCATACCGTTAGCATCATGCATGCCTATAGTTAAAATCAATGTTATAAACTTGTTAGGTTAAAAAACGAAGCTCTGTCATTCTTTAAATGTGTTTACTACAGGGTTAAGATTTGTAATTAACTCTACAAGCAGCGCTGCTGTTCAAACTATGAGCCTGTAAACATGACCACACTCTGAAGAAGCTCTGCTCTCTCTGGACTTACTTGTACGGCTCAGCCACGCTGTGAGACTTGACGTGCGAGTACCAGTCTTTCTTCCAGCTGTAACACTTCCCACAGACCTGACACTGGAACGGTTTCAGACCCATGTGTTTGTTCATGTGCTGCTGGAGGTCTTTGGGTTCAAAGAACCTTTTATCACAGCTGCAGGAGACAGGAGAGAAGCACAGTTCATTTAAAGCCCGGAGCATTGATCTGATAATCCTGAAGCAGAGATGAAACCAGGGACTCACTGAGGGCAGGCATACGGACGGACGTCAGGTCTGGGCAGGTGTTTCTTCAGGTGTTTGCTCAGGGCTGAGGCTCGATGGAAAGTTGTTCCACACGTGTTGCAGAGATACTTTGATTCACCTGTCGAGGGGATTAGCATTTGTTGGTGAAAAAAGCAAAAAAAAAAAAAAATCTGTTTTTATTTCACCATTAGATAAAACACTGTCTGACTAACTTAGGCTACGTCAGATGTTGGCTAACCTGACACTCCAGATGGACAGTTCAATAAATTACACTAGTCCATCTGTGAAAGAGGCAATAGAAAGTGGGGAGGGCTGAACCTTTTTTAGATGCATGTCTGGCAGGCGATTGGATGATCATTCTGTCAACCACATTCATCACAGGCCAGTCAGATAATGTAGGATGCACTACAGACTGTGAGCCACTTAGTAAAATAAAACTCTCTTAAAACATGTCAGAAGTGGAGTGAATATATGCTTTCTATGGAGAAGTCTGGGGTAAGGATATTTACTTTTCATGTTACAAAATATTTTTTCCTTTTGTCACTCAGACCATCAGACCGTACAACTACTCACTAGGGGGGATGAGAAACAAGAAGACAGAGGATGGGAAGGAGGTGTAGCCAGCCTGTAGCCATGTTTTGATTTATATTTATAGATATTTTTGTTTCTGTCTTTTTTATGTATCTTTATATTTGTTATAGAAAAGCTGCTACTGGATTCCTAGTTTCTCTGGGGGAGTTTTCAAAAGGTATTAATTAAATTCTATATAATAGAATCTAAAGACATACAGTCAGTGTCTGATATTGACTGCCACTGAAGCTCTCCACTTATTTTTCCATGTTTATCTTAGATACATACACTACTGCAGTCAGGATATCACAGAATATCTTATGCTGTGTTCCAGTTGTACTGAGAAGTCGGGATTTCTGAGTTCCAAGTTGGAAATTTCAACTGGAACGCCCCCGAGGTTGGAGTTTTCTACTAGAAACTCGGGGATCCTCACCATCCCTGAGTTGAAAATCAATCAATGATGGCCGCCCCCAGTGTAAATAGTTATTAAGCTACTGTAATATACCGTTTATTTGCACCACTGACTAGTAGGGATGGGATGATACACTTAAACTCACGATATGCCCGGGTCACGATACGATACGTCAGGATACAATATCAAAAAAGTAAAAAAGAAAAAATATTACTGTGTAATTACAACATATTTGTTTTTTTGTTTGAGTTGCACACAGGAAAATACAAGGCCTAACAGGCCAGATACAAACAATAACACTCTCTTTAACCCTGGAGAGGTTAGAGAGAGTATATGCTAACGAGCGGCGGGCACGTTTTTGCCGTCTTCATCTTTTTTAATGTGAAAGCCAAAATACTGTCAGACGGATGACTTGTATCCGGGTGGAGCGTCCTCAATTGCGACCTCATTCGACTCCATCATTCGGCTTTTTGGAGGCAAGGTAGCAGGTGCTAATGTTTGTTGTCAACACTTCTGGTCATATGCGCTATTACCGGACGTGACGTCTTTATTTTGCGATCCATTTTTTCAAACTCGATGCATTTTGTCACGTACTGTATCACGATATATTGCCAAACGATATTTCATCCCATCCCTACTGACTCGTGTATATGGTATTGTTCAACTGTTATTTATGGGAATGTTGCCATAGTGTTATTTAAGTTCTTCATGTTGTATTTGTGAATTACACGGCAGGGCTTGCTTACAACGGCTAACACAACAGCTAACATTAGCTTGGTAGATTGGCGTGTTTGTAACTGGAAGGCTGATAGCTCAGAGATGACATCACTCCCTCTTCCCAGTTCTGAGGTTAAAGGAACACAGCCCTAATCTCCAGATTTTCTGCAGCTCACGCCTTCAGTCTGAAAAGCTCTGACCTTTAAACGTGGTGGCCAAAATGAAAACATGCACTCTGCACAGCATCTGCCCCCACAGTTAACCACATGATCAAGTACTGGACAGTTTGTATGAAGCCACACTTCAAAGATCTGCACTGTCTGTCATCTAAATGAGGGGATCGTCTCTTGAGCTGAACCTGACGTGCTCTGCTCTGACCTGTGTGGACGCTCGTGTGCTCCTCCATGCTCCTCTTGCTCACAAAGCTCTTCTTGCAGTACTGACACTGGAACTGTTTGGAGACGTCGTGCAGAGCCCGGTGCATCTTCAGGCTGTGTTTGTGGGCAAAGGACTTCCCGCAGACTTTACAGGAGTGAGGACGCACACCTGTGTGGTTCAACATGTGGATCCTCAGGGAGTACAGCTTTGGTAAGGTCTTCCCACAGATGTCACACACAAATTCTCTCTTGGTGAGAGGAGATGAGCTCTTATCATCCAGGTTCCCATCGGCCTTCTCCTCGCTGCTCTGCTCCACGGGGGGTTTGATGACGGGCGGTCTCTGGCTGCTCTGCTGCTTGTGTCGGGCCAGGTGAGCACGGAGAGAGGCAGCATACTGGAACTCTTTACTACAGAGCTACAAGGACACAAACACCTGAGTCACAGCATTCACAACACTAATATTGAAAATAGCATCATAGTGAACAGAACTACTCACAGAGCACTTGTATCCTCGAGATTTCTCGTGTTTTAGCGTGTGCATGATGAGAGTGTAGCGTCTGGGGAAGGACATGCCACACTCTGAGCAGGAATGCTCTCCATCTACACCGCTCTCTGATTTGCCGTTGTCCTTCTTTTCTTCACTCTCCACGTCCTCTGCCTTAGACCCAGCCTCCTCTGTGCTGAGCTCTGTTGTAGATGAACCCTCCAGCGTGCTGGATTCTGGGTCTGCTCCTGGTTCAGACACAGACTGCCCTTCACTTTGGGTCTCCACTGGCTGCTTCGGAGGTCTTCCTCGCTTGCCTGTTCTTACTGTGGCCTAAAAACACAATCACAGTTAATCACATAAATAGGTGTATTTTAGACCATTTTAGAGGCTGAAACTTGATTTAAATTCCCATCAGCCTTCCTAAAGTAAAACTGACATGAGGAAACTGCCTCATGAGACTTGCCAACATGATGACGTCACTTTGCAAAGTTTTTTGTTTTAAACTCTACACTGAATCAAACACTGAATCCTAAATGATAATTCAATTTCAGAATGTAAAGGAAAACATGTTCTGGATAAAAGGCAGAAAAGTCCTGCAGCTGGTTCTTTATTCTTGATGAGATTGTTTCTATTCTATGGCCCTTCAACTTCACATAAAAATGGATTAAATGTGAGTAAAGGGACTCATAACTAGGAATATACAATATTGTTAGCGTGATATCATTATTGGAAGATAACAGCTTTTATTCTGCAGATATGTATTGCCGATATATTGGCCACACATGCATACACACAGACACATAAATACATATATATATGTACACACACACACAGACACATGTTATTGAACAAAACTGCTTTCTGCTGCTGCCAAATATTTCACACTTTTGACCCACTGGTCGAGAGCCTCTGTGTTATCTTTTTCCTGCGGTCCAGTTTCTTTGTTTTTGGGCACAGTTGAGTCAGCTGGACTTGTTACTTGTTATTGTGGTGATTAGCCTGAAGTTTGTGTTTCTCTGCATGATGATCAATGTTTTCGTGAACATAACAGACTTTGATGGCTTTATTTAATAACAAAGGGACCTATTTCTCATCTCATTTCTGTAAGTTCAATAAGGATCATCAGCCTGGACCACGACTTCAGTCTGACATCTTCAACTTAATCAGCTCCAAAACATTTTGGACCTTGTGGTCACTTAGACCTAAAAATATGATGAATAATTTCCAAGGTTTATAAAAAACCTTCTTCTGCAGTAAAGTTGTACCTTTGGTGTGCCAGTAGTCGGGGACGTTGGTACTTTCTTTCCCTCCTCTTCCTCCTCCAGTCCCATGTGTAAGCGAGCGTAGCCGCCTTCAGCTATCGAGCGCTGCCGCAGCCGCCTTCTGTTTGGATCGTCTGACATCAGGTCCTGTTTGTCTCCATGTCCTTCATCAGCAGATGGATGCTCCTCCTCCAGAAGCATCATCTCTTCCTCCTCCACCTCCTTCTTCACCTTAGCTGGTCGCCCTCTTTTGCGTTTTTGAGGTGGGGGTGCTGCCTCTGTGTTCTCCTCAGGTGCTGCTGCTGCTTCAGGAGAAACTTGGACGGCCTCTGTGGGGCTCACCTTGTCTGGATCTACGTTTATCACAAACGCTTCTGTTTCTGCAGCCTGCGGTTGCTCCATGGCGAGGCAGGCTGACACCACAGCGAGGGACTCACTCTCTCCAGCCTGTCCGCTGTGAGTGACCACCGTCATGGTCTCCCCCTCTGCTCCCTCTGCGCTGCGGGAGATCAGAGTGACAGTTTCTCCGGGCTCTGCTGCTGTGCCTTGAGTTATCAGAGTCACTGTTTCACTCTGCCCTGCCTCCACCTGCTGCACTATGTCTCCTCCAACAGCTTCAGCGACCGCTGCCATGGGCTGATGGATGTAGGCTCCTCCAGCAGCCTCCACAAAAGTCAAAGGTTCACCGGTCACAGGCACCCCTCCCTGAGTGACCAAAGCCTGGCCGTCACTCTGTATCGTGAACATGTAGGTGCCCGACTCGCCCTTCGAGCCGTCCTGTAAAGCTGACTGGTTAGGCACATACGTGTGCACGTCTCCTTTCTGATACACCGTAAGCTTCTGTGCCTCCACCTGTTTGTGCACAGACTCACAGATCTGCAGCACCTCCGTCATGAGGAGATGTCGTGCCAGGTTAGCAATTTCTGCCATAATAGAGAAATTAAAGGTGAGCGTGGATGTGTACGCAAAGTCCAGCAGAGGCATGAAGCCGGCTTTGGTGAAACCTAAGGAGAGAGAGAGGAAGGGAGTTAGAAAACAAAAGTAAATATTTAACCATAATTACAACTTACTTTAACTAAATAGCACTAAAAACAGCAGTTATAGGGTGTGAGAAAACAGATAAACTAAGATACTGGGATATTTTGCAGCTCAATACTGTATCGAAAGTTTTGCAGGTGATATTAATATTTATTAATGAATAATGTACAGAAACTCAGCACACTTTTAGTGCTGTAGTTCAGCTTTTAGTCACTAGTTGGCAGCAAACATTCAGTTATTAGACTCTCTCTCTGTTATATTTACAGCTTGGGCCAAAACTTGTTGGCGAGAGTATAAAGTTATCACAAATTAAGCAACATCATGACAGAACATCATGGAATTACAACACAGCTTTTGGATTTCTAAGAATTTTCTCTTAGTCAAATGACCGGATGGTGGTGGTTTTCATGGCTGTGGTTAAGCTGTATACATTATTGTTCCTATAGAAATGATCACAAATGATTTTAAATGGCCCCCAGCCTTTTTTTTTAGTCCTTCTTAGCAGTTCAACAGCAACCATCCTTTAAAATAAAACAAAAAAAGAACAATAAAGCTTCAAATAAATGGTGAAGGTTTATCAGAAGTGTTTTATGATGAACAATGAAATGTTATAATCTAGTGAGCATAGTTTATCACACACTTCATTTCAGATTTCCTCCAAAAGACTGTGTTAGGTCTCATATACACTTATCCCGGGGAATCAGAGGTGCTAAAATGCTAACTCACCTCCACATTTTTGGACTTATTCATGCACCGCTCTACTGGGACATGTTCAAAAAAGTTCGACCAAGCTTTGAATAAATAAATAACACTGATCATAAATTGTACTTCTTACACATAAATAATAATGTAGGCTCTTTTAATAATTTTGGGGCAAAAAATGACTATTAAGTAAAAAAGGAAAAGTAATCTATCGCTCTGCTTATATTACAAACAGTAGACTCACTGTTAAAACACAAATACAAAAAAACCGGATATGGTGTGAAGGACTTTAGTTTTTGTTGCTGATATCAAATTTTGCTTCATTACCTGAGAGATCAACCACAGCCTCGTGTGTGGAGGCTGCTCCTTTCTCAAAGAAGAGCTCGTTGAAGTACTCGCTGCACGCAGCCAGAACGGCTTTGTGAGCTCGGTGCTCCTCTCCTTCGATCAGCAGAGTGATGTCACAGAACTGATTGTTGAGGCGCTGATGGTTCAGTTTGTCCAACATGGTTTGACTGTGTTTGGGCATGAACTGGTTGACCTCACCTTTGCTGTCCACCTGGAGAACACAGACAGACGAAAAGAGAGAACGGTTAAGGATTTGTATTCAATGATCTTTGAGCCATAGTTCATTTTTATCATATAGTGGGAATGACATGACATTCATTTCCAAACTGCTGCAATATATTCTCTTAGTGTGCAGCAGTGTGACAACAGCTGATTAGCTTTTGAGCAATATAAACATGTGAGTATGGACAATATGTGTGTGTATAACATGCTTATTGAATGTACCATAATTAGAAACTAACAGGGTCAGATATGTTTTTAATTTTCCTTTTAGTAATAAAAAGATCCTACAAAGTCAGACAAAAGAGTAGGATGATAGTTATTACTAAATTCTGCAGAAAATAATCATTTTAACCTGCATGAACACGACTTGCTGGTCTACTGTTTTTACACTTAGGAACATTCGTGTATACAAAGACATTCTTTGTTGGATCAAAATTCACGATCTTAGACAACAAAAATCAAAGAAAAACAAAGACACACTAATAATCTTTTCATTAGTAAGCAAGAAACTTCCATGTGGAGGTCAGTTTGGTATATTTTAATATTTATGGGGCATGATGACTTTGATAAGAGCCCAGTGCACTCGATTCAAGACCAAAATAAAGCAACACGTTAACATGTGAACAACTATTGGTGCAGGATCCTGCATTAAGCTGTCAGATACATTAAATAGCACATTGAGTCTGTCGTTGCAGAAAACAAGCACTTAAAGGGACTGTGAGGAGAATCTATTACCGGCAACGTAAAAGACTCTGCTACCCATGAGCACGCGCGGCGACTGTCGTAATGCTGCGTTCCAGTAACCGCGGAACTGGGAGTGACATCATCTCAGAGTTATCAGCGTTCCAGTTGAAGTCGGAAACAAACATGCCGATCCCCCAGGCTATTTTTAGCTGTTGTTGGCACGCCTGCGTTGTTGTTCACAAATATCACGTGAAGAATGTGATTATCACTATGGCAGCATTTTGTAAATCTAAGTCTAACAATACTATGTAAACAGCTGATCTAGAGTGACACACCCCAGTCAGAAGTGCAAATAAATTGATTATTACAGGAGCTAAATAACTGTTCACACTGGGGGCATCCATCTTCAACTGTCAACTCAGGGATGGCGAGGTTTCACCGCGTTCCCAGGAGGAAATTCCAACTTCGGGGGCGTTCCAGTTGCAGTTTCCTATTCGGAACTCGAAATTCCTACTTCTGACTACAACTGGAACACACCACAAGACGTGTGCTATCCAAAGCGTGTATTTGTTCTGATGCTAATGAATGCAGCTTGGACCTTGCTCAGAACTCTGCATTGCTTTACAACTTCTTTTTCAACAACTTACAGGAGGCAAAACGACGAGGTAATGTATCTCTTTCTAGTTCCATAGCGGTAGTTTTTGTTGTGTGACAACAAGTAAATTTTGGAAAACTTGGTATAGTAGTTTTGTAGCCGGCTGTATATCGCTACTTACAGCCCGGTGCTCTAAGACGTGAAATATAAATAATAGAATAATATAAATTTGCTCTAGTTTTAATTGTCTTGTTCTCAAAGTTGAGTATCCAGACCAGTCCAGCCCTGTCCAACCCGACCGGAAGGCTAAGGAATACCATTTATAGATAACCTATTTTGATGCTGTAAAACTCATCTTAAAGTGTGTATGTCGATCACGCATATATCTAAAAGTGAGACTTTTTTGTAATTACTTAGAAACTCCTCACAGTCCCTTCAAGTGACTTCATTTTATCTTTTTTTTTTTAATTTCTGATTTCTTCAAAGCCTATTTTTGTTTCAGGCTGAACAAATCTATGAGGGCATTTCCCAACTCGAACAGGTTACTAATTATTGACATGGGATGGGAATCAAAATCCAATTCTAGGCTAGACTTTATAGCAAATAGCATTAAATTATCAATATTATTTGTCTTTAAGCTTAACAATTTCTGTAGCATTGCCTTTAACTAAGTTTTAAAATTCTTGCAAATGAAGGACATTATACTTTCTTTTAAAAAAAAGTCATCATGGAGGGAAGAGACAGGAGCAAGGTTGGGTGCATTTTTTTTTTTTTTTACAATGTAGCACTAATTGCACACCAGTCCGCACCTGTGTCTGATGATGTCAATGCAGGAGGGGGACACTAAAACGAGCATGCAGCATTTGTCTAGAAGCCTTACACAGAAAGAGTGTCCTAAATATGACATTATTGACCCTGAAAACCTGTGTACGCTGACGTTCTACTCAGAGAAAATCTTCAAGAATATAAATAAAGAATTGAACTGATAGGGAGAATCAGTACTGCCATAGCTGTCATTAGAATCTACTCAATCAGCATTCTTGTTTAAAGCATAAAATGTTTAAAATAGGTCAAATATATACCTGTGAGTTTCATTTCAGCAGAACAAAGATGAGTGTGGAGCAGTAAATGTCACTCTTTCTAAATATTTAGAATAATAAATAGTGAAGTAAAAGGAGAAACATACAAAGACCAGTTCGTGTTTTGCCATCGTTGCTGCCATCTTTGATCTCTGGTGAGCTGAAGAGTCTGTGAGGAATAAACCTTCATCTTTGTCATTTTCCTCCTCCTCCTCATCTTCATCTTCATTTATGTTGGCCTTACGTCTCACTGGCCGAGAGAGCAGTCGAACTCCGCCGTCATCAGTTCCTCGTTTGTTCTGGCAGAGAGCGCACTCTCTGATGTGATCTTTGACGTTCTTCAGGATACCTGAAAACAGACACTCATCATTCACAGGGAATCAGACCAACATGTTACTCTAACAGTCCAGGGTGTAGCCGCCTCTCGCTCTGCGTCAGCTGGGACACGCTCTATTTCACCACAACCTCAAAAAGGATAAGAGGCATGGATAATGGATGGATGATCCATGTTGCAGATTAACTTTTCTTTATCGGGTTTGCTAAATATCATATGCTATGTAACTCTGTTCACTGTGCTGATGCTTATCTTGGCAAGGACAATCTTTAAAAAGAGGATTCAATCTAAAAGGGGTTCTTTTCCTGGTGAAATAAAGCAGGGATGCACAATATTGGATTTTCCGGATATCCAATATCCCAACGTTTCCAGACTTCTCTCTACAAACACCAATATTTTTTGGCAAGAGTATGATCTCCTTTACCTAAACTGACTTGTTCCTCTCAAAGTGTATTTGCGTGAGAAATTAGGGATGCACAATATTGGATTTTTGCCTATATTTGAAATGACTATATTTTTAAATTCATTATAACCAATACTGATATTTCTGGTCAAGAGCATAAACTCTGTACTTAACAAAAGTGGACTTGTTTCTTTTAGCATTGCAGTATAATTTTGTGAGGAACAGATGTAAAACAAACAAAAAAGCAGCATTTAACCAATGCGAAAACAAAACCCTTAACTTTTAAATGTATCCTTTCAGTGATGAGAACGTGCATCAATAATTCATATTGTGTAATTTGGGGGTTTTCCAGGTTATGTATGTGTGGCCAATGTGTCAGCTCTAAATAACTGCAAAAAAATGCAATATTAACCAATACGATACTGACTTTTTTAGGTTAATATCTGCCAATATCGATATTAAACCAATAATATTGTGCATAAAAATAGAATGAAGCATTATGGACACTCATATTGTCTCGTGGTATTACAGCCATCAGCAGAAATTCTGATACATGCTGATAAGTTATTTAACTTTTAAAGCTGATATCTGTTGATGCCAGTAATTTTGCATCCCTAAAATCAATGATAAATAAAATATAAACAAACAAACATATGAATGAATTTGTTCAGAGCGATAAGGAATTGCAACACGTGCTAAAATGGCTATTTGGCATTATTATGACTGTGATGAGCCTTCAGCTGTAGACTTGGTCTTGGGTCTGCCTTGGGCAATAAATATTTGAAAGCTCTCACCTACAGGTCCACAATGAACTTTAATGATAGAGCATACACTGCTGTACTCACAAAAGTTTTTGTGTATCTCCTCCTGGACTTTAATTAAGAAAGAAAAGGTCAATAAATTATAATAAAAGCTCAACATTCTCTGCAGGACAGGGGAAGAGAAACAGTCCTCTGTTTGTTCACTAGGTGGAGACAAAGGGTGACCACAGAAATGGCGGGTGGAGTATTTATGTTAGCTCCTGTGTTTATGGTCACACTGGATCGTTTTATCCCCTCTCTCTGTCTTTAAACACCAATCTACAGGGTCTCTGCCCCCGTCCCTTACCTCTCCACCAGTATTTCTGAGAGATGGACTCCCAGGTGAGCTGCTGGTTCAGGTGTTCTCCATATTCCGTGATGTGCGTCTCGTTGATAAGTTCCTTCCTCCGCTCGTCCTGCAGCACCACCTCCAGCTCCGTGAAGTCATTCTGCCCCTTCAGCCTGCGCTGGTAAAACAAAGTCCCATTCCTCACCACATAGCAGGTCGCAGCTTTCCGTATTTTTCTCTTGGTATTCCCAGAAGTCCCTGGAGCATATGGCTCTCGTTCATCGGTCAGGTAACGAATGATGGCCAAATAGCTTTCTTCGCACGACATGTCAGCTTAGCCGCCTTCCTTAGCTCTGAAATGAGGGTTAATCTCGAAGAGGATGGCCCTCTTCGGATTTACAAATAAGATACAAATTTTACAAAGCGATCGGAGGGTAGATCTCATGGAATAAAGAAGCTACAACGACATTTTAAATTGTTTCTGAAGGTGGAACTCCAGTTCGTCACCGTCAGGGTAGACTTGCCCGAACAGACAAAATGGCTGCTGCACAACCGGAAAATGCGTCAGCGTCCCCGGAAGTACTATACAAACAGATACATCCGCCACAAGATGGCGCCACATGCAAACTTTAAAAAGGCAGCGCTGGTTGGTGCGTTGATGATTAAAACAATATAATATAATTTATCAATAAATCTTCAGTAGTGCAGCAATAACAATACATTACAAGAAAAAAATGAAAATCAAAATATTAATGACACAAGACAGAGAAAGTAAAATCTGATACAATAAAAATAAATTTAAAAAAGTAAGGACATTGCAAGAGTACATTTAATGAAAACAAATTCAGTGATTTGCAGATGTTGACACTCTTTAAAGTTTGTTTTTTAGTGAAGAGATTGTTCGTATATAAATTCGTTTTTAAGTATGAAGAATTCAAGCTTTCTGTTGTGAAACTTTTCTAAGACTAGAAACCCATTTATTAAGAAGAATGCATTTCAATATTGTTAAATCCAAGAATAACATGTATAATTTTATAATGACTTCTTGCAGACTCTTTTGTCCAAAGTGACATGTCTGTCTGTCTTTTTTTTTTTTTACAACAACTCACAGAAAACCTTCCCATATCACCTCAGTATTATCAACAGCATCGTCATCAACAAGACCTCATGTTAGTGACATAAACATCATATTAAGCATCAACATACTCAGTGCTTAGTTGTTCATAAAGCTGGATATTAAACCCCACTTGTTCAACCACTGAGGACTACAGAGGAGAAGAGTCAAACTAAGTGTTCCCTAAAGTCTACAACTTCCTCTTGGACTCTGCAGATAGAATAGAGTTTGGTAATTGATTAAACCACCTGGGAACAACAGAGGAGAAGAGTCTAGCGAGTGATTTTGAGCCATGGTGAATCAAGCAAACAAGAGGCTTGTGTAGACCTGGATGAGTCTCCCAGGTAAACAGAAGCTGTTATAGTTACTGTTTTGCAAGCTAGAGCTGCCTTTTGATGAAGAGGACTTTGGAAAACCTCTTTTCTTTAGGTAAGAAATCTTAATTTTCACACAGTCCTAAACCAATGCCTGAAGCTGCAACACGAGAGAATTCTGAATCTGTACAAACCTTATCTTGACTATATGTCTGCATACAGCCAGGGTTGTCATAGGGGAGAAAATGCTGGATGATATAAGGCCCTTAAATGATCAGGCCCCCAAAAGAACAATAATAGCATTAAGTTTTTTTCATTATAATTTAAAATCAGTTGCCACAAGACAGATCTCTCCACCTATAACTGATGAAAACATTTTGGCTACTGTGTCTTGTTTGCCTTGTCTTGTTTGTAGCAGTAATGCAAGTTTGGTTCAGCTATGGTGGTGGGATCTTGTGTGAGTTCTTTTCATGGCACCCATAATCTCTTGCAGCGCTCCTGCTTTAGGTGGCAACTTGAGGTTTTTCACCTTGCCCATGAAAACTTTGACAGGTGGGCTGCCAAAGCCCCACCTATTAAGTAACACACCTATCTTAATTCACATTTATTTTGAGGCACCTATACAAGTATAGTCTGAGGAAGAGCCGTTTAGCTCGAAACATCACTGTTTGGTTGAAAATAAAATTTCTAGGGAGCGGATTTTCTTTTATCATTTCAAGCAAACATTTTTTGGATCCAGCTCCCTACAGGATGTGCGTGTCTACCTTGTTTATTTTTGACATCTGTACACAGCCAGCTAAATTATGTGCAGATCAAAGGCACATGGATACTTCTTCTTGCTTATATATCTCTTTACGTCTTTTTCTTTGCTCTTGTTCTCATCTCTGGTTCTTAGCTTTTGGGCAGCCTGAGATTGTTGTTGTGGACAGCCTGCTGCTGTGGACCTACAAAGCTTCAAGAACTTCAATTGCAATTGTTTGGCCTTTCCTTACACCCCATTCCACTATCATTACAGTTCATGATAGTAATTTGAGAGAGATCAACAAAAGTAAATACATGGTAGTTCCTGCAAGCAGCACACATATGTGGGCACGACCTTGACAACTTCCCTTGAATGACCTGCTGCTGTCGCCCTGCTCGACTCCAAGTCTTTTATCACACATCAACCATCTTATATAACATTAACATCATTCCTCTCCAGTTTATAATCTTTAGACATGTTAAGTTAATATTAGAATGATCTATCTATCCATGGCTGTTCTTGTTTATACCTCTATAATCAATAACTTTACAGCCATATAGACATCAGGACCCTCTTGGAAAAGAGACACCACATTTCAAGAGGCTTACCTCAAATCTGTATTCAGCAGAGACAAATGTGATGAGGACAGATTATTGATCTTGGCATCCATAAGTTTGTCACAATCATTAATTCTTATATTTAGTCCCTTTGTCTCTTCCTGGATGGATCCATCTCTGGATGTCTGTGTATAAGCACATTTTACCTGCATGTCTGTCCGTGTCTATCCAATGAACAGTACGGCTTCAGTCTGTGCAGTTGTAACAGACTGAGATAACACTTGTTTAGAATTGACTCTATACAAATAAAGATTGATTGATTGATTGACTGATTGACATTACAGAGATGTTATGAATATGCACTGTCCTGGCAATTTTTAACTGGTTAAATTAAATGAATAAAGTCCTGCAGGCAGACTTTGGCTGAAGAGAATGGCAAGTCCTGTCCTAGCAGTGGGCAATGACTTGAAGTTTATAAAAGCATTTTACATCTTACCTTATCATGCTTTAAGATCAAGGAGTGTAAACATACCGCGATTATCTTCATAAAGGCCTGTGCCATAACACACATAAACACAACTCATCAGCCAGATAGTTAGTCTCATTGTGGATCTGTCAGAGTCAAAAACAGCCTGACCTAGGTCTTTTTCTTTTTTCTTTTTTTTTTTACTCTGAAGTGAAAGTTTATATCTCTGACCTCCCCAGTGCTCAAGCCTTTGACAATCCTAAAATCCACTTAACAGAATCTGCTCCTCTTTGTCCAAGAATAAATCTGAGGATGAGCAAAATTTTCCAGTATTGCCCCCAGCCGTGGGACTGTTTATATGTCTCCACCAGATTTTCCCACAGTTTTCTAAAATAGCTATTTTTTGGTCAACACAAACATCAGTTTGCTCAGGATGAGCACACTGAAACAAACCCCCGTATTGTAAATTTGTACTGCACTTCTTCACAGACTTCAACACTTACAAACAAAGAGGCATGTGGTTTGAATTAGTGCCCATTTAAAAGCCTTTTCTGACACATGACTCAAAAGACACTGAACAAACCTCGCATAAGGAGACAATGTCAAGGTTCAATGACAGCTTTACAATCAGTGTATATTTAATGCAATAACAGAAATCTAAATCAAATGAGTAAACTTGATAACATTATTTTTATTGTACTATCTGTTTTATATCATAAAATGCCCATAAAAGCATCTTATCACCTTTATAGTTTTAATATTCATCACATCATTGTTAGCAGTGTTTTTGTGCATTATAAACTGACTGAGGTGTTGATATCCTCACATTCCCTGCTGTGATGATAAGTCATTTATCTGTGTTTACTGTGCAGAGAACACAATACATATTAGACGCAGTTATGGGACAAATGTCACTTTATCACCTTTGGAGCTCAGATAAAAGCCTCCCCGTCAGGACAGCTATGACAGATGTTTAGACATCAGATACGAGAGTGGCAAGGTGTTCAAAAATGAAACCTAGTTTACTGATGCCCAAAGTTAAATAAAATGATTTTTCTCCATTTTCTTGTCATTGTAGGTGTCTAACAGGAAATGTGTTTTGTTTTTACCCTCTTAAAACGTCACGGAAGCGAAACATATGAAGAGTGATACCTCTATAAGAGGAGGGGGATTTCCATATGTAGGGTTTTGAAACACATGTCAAATAGACTTCCCATTCTAAATAACATTTCTAAAAAATTAGTAACAATAGAATACCCACTTACTGTTATTGTACTAGTCTGTAGTTGATTAATTGAAAAGTATTTCAGCTTGTTATTAAAAAGAAAATGTACTGAAGCCTCTATTTGACGTTGAAATGTGTCTTAAACCACTGCTGTAAGGAAGGCAAAGTAATGGATACCATATTGCAGAGGCAACCTTTGCTTACATTTTTGTACTCACACTGCTGAACTCAATAAATAAATAAGTGGTACAGCTTTGTCAAACAGGGTTACAAAAACAATCACCTGGAAGAGTTAAGGCCTTGTGAGCTTCCTAAATCTAATTTTCAGCCGCATATGATGCCAAGGTAACAACTAATTCATGATTAAATTATGATTTTACTGCAATTTTTCAAAAGAAGTGGTTTATCAGTTAAGAAAGCAACAACAGCAGTTACATATAGTACTTGAATATCAATGATTAGGCTAAACAAGAAAACAGACTCAAAGAAATTACTATTAATAGAGATATAATACAGTATATTGTTTCCACTGTCTTTTCTGTATCATGTTAATATCAGATAATAAGCACTGTAAAAATTAGACACACAATATCATCAGTAAAGTATAGATATCTAGAAATATTAGCCTATAAAAGTTTATCAGTATCAGCAGTTCTTAAAATTCCTACTTAAGTTTACAGCTGATATATATCAGCCATACACATCGACCATTTAGAGTATCTCGCAGAAAGGAGCAAACCCCTTACATACAGTATCTGTAGATATTTTATTATATTTCATGGGACAACAGTTAGGAAATGACACTTTGATATAAAGCACAGTAGTGAGTTTACAGCTTGTATAACAGTGTAAATGGACAAGCATGTCTCCAGACCTCCTCCAAGACGACCACTGCCTTGTTAAAGAAGCTGAGGGTAAAAGTGATGGACATGACAAGTGTGTCTCCAGACCTGAACACTATTGAGCATCTGTGGGGCGTCCTCCAATGGAAGGTGGGGGATAGCAAGGTCTCTAACATCCAACAGCTCTGTGATGTCGTCATTGGGAAGCGGGAAGGGATTCCAGTGGCAAACAAATGTCATTTCCTCACTGCTGTCCCATGAAAAGATATAATAAAATATTGGCAGGAATGTGAGGGGTGTCCTCAATTTTGTGAGATACTGTATGAATCCCATCTGTTGGCTGTTAAATAAGCAGAATACAGAAATGAACGGCAATGCTTCACTTCACCTGTGCATGAGTACATTTTAAAATCAACAATATCATGAATCAGAGTGGAAAGTTTTTCATGTGTAACGTTTGTTCGTCGAGCAAATAGACTGTCACATTGAAAACAAGAAGTCAGTGTGACCAGATAGTCAAAAAAATGACTCTGTGAGTTCAAGATCTCAGAGGAGCTGCAGCTTAATGTTTTTTTCTAGAATACCAAAACAGGTGGAAAAAAGGTTTGTGCATAATAAATGTTTTCCACCATACATTAACAAATCAAAGTATGATATGATAACCATGGGAAACGGTTAGCTGCAGCCCTAAACCTTGAGACTTTGTCGCTTTCTGTACTAAAACAATCCTTGCTTGAGTCTCATTAATCTTTGTTTTTAAATTATATATACTTAGAAAAAAAAATCAAGATTTATCTTATATCCTCATCCAGCAAAAAAAATAAAAAATAAAAAAAGATCAATTTTGGTCTGCATTGCCAATCCCTTAACTTTGGCATGAACTCGAACTACCAGTGTTTGGATCTGAGTGTGAATAGGTGGGAGTAACTTTCAGGTCAAAGCACCTTGAGTCAGCAGAAAAACAACACAGAAGCTCAGGTCCATTTACCATGTTATCATGACCATGACTGTCAGATTCAAACATGACTGTAACAAGTGCACCCCTTGTAAACTTTTGTAAAGTTCTGTTTTTTCAGGCAGTTGCAGCACATTTATTTTTGCTTTGACCATTTGTAATTTTTTCCAACTCCAGTGCATCAAACTCTCAGGTTATAAAAAAGTTCTGTCTCATTAAAATGGCCATTCAGGCAGCTCAGAAACTTCCTAATCAATCTCAAATGGCAGTTTATTCCCTCAAAACAAAACCACGAGAGTGAGCGATTCTCTGTACCTCTATCTCTTGGTCAGGTGTTATTAGGAAGCATCAGGAAACACCAAACTTCAGGCCTTGTTTCTTTAACCAAGTCCTGTGGTCTGCACTGGCTGACCTTGGCGTGGCACTACAGCCCTCGTGTAATGATCTGTGAGTCAAACATTATCGTAGTACATTTTTTTCCTGAAATACTCTGACCTGAGGGGGGAAGGGTCATCATATCGTTTGTTGTTCATCCATGTGTCACATACCAAAGCTGACATCAAATGGCGGTTAGAAATGTCCCACCACTCAGAGTTACACTGAGGGCAGCGCAGGGCTGGGCAACATGGACCAAAAGTAATAAAGTGATAGTTTTCCACTGAATGGTGATAGATTAGAAATATCACAACATTTTCCCTATAAAACATTAATATATGGTTGTCACAATACCAGAAGAAACTTTGGTCTTAAATTAGTAAAAACCAAGCAACAGCTACGGGTATTTGATATCATAGCAGCGGTTAGAGAACAGTCATCCAATATTTTTCATTTTTCAGTTCTTCATCTAAAAACGGCAGACAAAGACCTACACATACTCTGGAAAGATTTCAATAAATTGTAAACATTTTTTCTAATCCTTTTCAATGTTATAAAAGTTCAACCATTTTCAAAATGGTGATGTCAGTAAGCACAGAAACGGAGTAATCTTCATCAGAATTCTATACAACTATAAACAGAGCACAGTATAAATTGCAAAAACACATTGGCAATACAATCATGCAGTTTAGACAGTGTGCAGGATATGCAATTTTTGATCATCAAGAGCTTAAATTACATGGTTTTGGGAGTCTCTGTTTTCTTTTTTTGTTGCTGTGGGATAAAATACTCACTCATATAATCTTTTCTCTTTTCTAATGGTATTTAGTAAATGCTCCAATAATAAACTAATTATACCCCATTATATCTTACTATAATTTTATTTCACAAGTCAAACTGATTATTTTGTGGCCAATAAGGAAGTTATTGTCAATGATATGATGTAGTGAGTTTTTATTTTATCAAAATTAGTTATATGGATATTACACAGTCTGTATGATGCTTTTTTGGATGCTGATGTTGGAACCTGTTGATAGATGCGGCAAGAGGAAAACATATGGCTCAAAGGTGGGAATCAAACCCAGGCCACCTGTACAAGGCAAGAGCCTTCACATATGGTACAGGCATGGTTGCTACCCACTCCACCAAACCAGAACCAAAACTACTCCTTTTTAAGTTTTATATGCCCCCTTTCCTTAACATGTCTGTCTTACATATCAAAAGTCTACTGCATCAGGAATCCTCCCTCTCCCCCTCCTTATGACACCAGTAGCTGACTGAAATGACATGTTTGATAGCCCCCCACCCCCAAATATGTCTGCCAGTGTGAATACTGTTAAGTTTAAGCCTATTGACTTTAGGTGGCACGTCCAGTGATTACAGATGGCCCTTTTCCATTAGCCCTACTCTACCCGACTCTACCCGGCTCTACTCTACTCGCCTTCTGCTGCTTTTCCATTAGCCCCAGTCGCCTGCCCAACGGAGTGCAGTGTCGCTGTAAACAGCTGAGTGGCACTGCAGTGACGTCATTTTGAGTGCGACACAACAATCTGTGGCTTTTTGTCACAAACCGAGTAAAAAAGGAAAGAAGAAGAAGGCTGCAGGTGGCAAGAAGAAATTCCCTTTGAGAAGCACAGGAGAGTTTTGGAAGCTATACAACAGAATGAAGCCGAGGACGAGAGCGATCGAGCTGCAAAGAAAAGACGTATGAGGGTAAGCTAACGGTAGCTACCGCTAGCATGCTAGGTCATCGCCCTCATGACTCATCGATGACGACATTGTCTGACTAATCAGCAGGTGGCAGTCAGTGATGTCATCTTTTAGTATCGACTCAGCTTGCTTAGAACCAGAGCAGAGTAGGTACTAAAACTAGCCTGTTTTAGGAGGTACTGGGCTAGTGGAAGCACGCTGCAAATCGAGTAGGGCTGAGTAGAGTAGGGCCAAGGCGTGCTAGTGGAAAAGGGCCAAGAGACTGCATAATAAATTCAGGGTTGTTGACAAAAGGTGCTGAGCAGCAAAGAACTGACTTATCAACCAATTCAGACCAGTCAGCCAGTCAGAGCAGACTGGACCCATGTGGAGAAGGAAACCTTTAAGGGGCAGGAGCTCTGACACAGTGTCTCTCAGACAAAGTCAGTGTAAAGGTGTACCAGGGGTACTCAGAGTATGAAAACTGGAAGTTTTTTTGAACATTAGTGATTGTGGACATACAGTCACAGTCGTCAAAAGTAAATACTTGCACCAGAGTTGCAGCAAAATATGACGCCTATAAAGTTGCATCACAGTAGCAACTCTTTTGCAACACTAAAGATAAGACACTTTTTCCAGATAATATTGTTGCCTTTGGGTCCTTGACAAAACCATGACTACATTTCTTGCACTGGACTCAAATGAACTTCCAGTTACAACAAACTTAGTCTTTTAGTTTGGAGTAAAAAGATGGAAAAACAGAGCAAATGTTTGAACGTGAGCTGACAGCTTTTTATCATCTCCATCCTGTTGAACTTCCCATGCAGAGATCGTTTTAATCTGTTTAGTTCCCCCCGCTATGACACAGAGATTTAATATGTTTATTCTCAGCAGAAGTTGGCAGGAACATCAGCACGTGTCACTTTGTGTTTTTGTGAACGATGGGAAAGACTTTTATTTGCAGCCTGTCAGTGTGTTTCTGTGTCAGAGGACTTTAGTTTGCTCCATCAGGCAGGCAGATAAGTTTTGATTGTATGCAGCATGTTACTGTAGTTTGAAAATAAATGCAAAAAAATCTTAACAGTCTTTTTTTGCTTGAACAAAGAAACCCATTGTTTCTGCTTCTCAGATTTTGTCACTGTCTCCTGCGTAATTAATCCTCTGTTACTTCCTCATATCAGCACAGCCTGTTTCTGGGACAGAGACAAAAGGTGCTCATGACTCAAACAGCACCAGATTTCTCTCAGCATGTGTTCCAGAGGTTATGTGCATGGAAAAAAAGCTTCTATGAGTCGAGGGAGTTTGATGTTGGAAAGAGAGGGAAGATCCAAGGCAAGAAGAGTTTAGCAAAAATGAAAGTTGAGGGTTTAACAGATTGTTTGACATACTTATCGCTGTCTTCTGTTATACTGAAATAAAGATGATACAATAATTTCAAAATACATTATTATACAGCAAAGACTGGGAACAGGATTTGAGAGCAACAATAATTCACTGCAGCAGGACATTTTCTGTCATTGTTACATCTATCCGGTATGTATATGCTATTATGAAGTCAGTCAGCTGAAAGTGACCAGTTGGAATGGTGACTAATTAAAGCATTACACCATCTGAGCGTGGAGGATAGTGCTGTAAACACAGCATGTTTAATCGATTGGTCAACAGTCTGAGCTAATCTGATGACTATTGATTGCTGAAGCGACAAGTAGGAAGAGGTGGGAGCTATGAGCAAGACGACAGCTGGAAGTGACTGCTCGTACAGAGATTAGCATAAATGCTAACAGCTTCAGCAGCAGTTTTGTTAGATCTGGACCGAATCTCTGTAATAAAGAAAAACAAATAACCCTAAAATAGGGTGATCATACATCCTCGTTGCTCAGACATGTAAAATTATGTCCGAGAGGATTTTATAAAATTCCTTAAATGTCTGGGTTTTAGAGATGAAGCTGTCACTGGCAACAGAAAACGATATGCCCGAGTCAAACTCATGTAACTGTCGAGTATCCAGGCTATCCAAATAACACTAATGCAAAAGTACATTACAGTAAACTACATTATGATAAAGGCTGAATTGCTTGAGGGGGAGGTCCAGGAAGTGAGCTGACTGAGCCGCAAAGCAGAGTGAGAATTCAGAGACAAACAAGTGAGTCATTTATTGTGGTTTATTGGTGTTTTCTGTGTAAATTATGTAAATATATTGTAAATAATGACACTAGTATCATTCTGGGGTGTTTTCTTGCCATTCTTTTGCAATATTTTGGCCTAGTTCACCTTTTTTGCCATTGTATCATTGTACCATAGTTCATGTTTTATAGGTTTCATAAGTGGTTGAATAATATTACATTATAAATAAAAGGAATATTAATAAATCATATAAAATAGGTTGAGTTTCAGTTTTGTCTTTTCAGAAGTGTTGTAAATGCTCATTTAGATTTGTTACTAAAGAGGATCCTATGGAAAATTCAGATTTTTTTTCTTCTTGTAATTACACATTGTTTTAAGCATTTTCAAAATAATAATGACAAATATTTGCTAGACTGTTTTGTCAGTACTTGAAAAAAGCTGAAAAAAGTATTTACTCAAAGGTTATTTTCTGACTTATTTATTGACAAAGAAGGCAAAAAAGTCCAGACAGCCATTTTTATTCATATTAGTTAAAGGGCTAGTATTTATAATTAAGCGCTGCACTGAACCACTGGCATTTTCCAATGTACCTACCTGTCAAGAGCCTACCTATTGAGCGTACATGCCTCACGCATCATGGCACAACACATGCTGCTGAGGGTCCTCTTTTTGAGCTTATACAATATGGTCACTCTAACTAAAAGCATTTCTCTATAGTGCTTTCTACTGTGGCGGTGGTGCTTACATCTGATTGCCTGTAATGAATCTGATTGATGGAGCGATCCCCCAGTAGCTTTTGAAAGGCTCTGCCCATTTCCAAAGACTTTCTGTTGGCTCTGTCCAAGCTGGACTAGTAAAACATTTTGAACAGTCCATCCAGCGTATCAGGTCAAAAGGTGGAAAAGTAATATATTGTTGCCTTGAATGCTTCTGTCCCCAGACTGTTGCTTCACTGACCCTATCAAATCAAACAGAGCCTCCACCCATGTAAAGTAATTGTTTCCCTTATACATCAGACTATTTCTATCAACAAGGCTGACACCTGTCTGCAGCAACAGGAGACCTATACTGTTATCCCTGATTAGAGAATCACTTTAGTTAAATTTAGTGCTCTGCGTCTGTCCGGCTGTCTGATCAGACTTATGGATCTTATGACAGGAGCTCTTGTTTTCATTACATTACCTCAAACATCATCTGGGGCATCTTTGAAGGAATTAGTTTTCTTTTGTATGCTCCTCATGCTCTGGGGCCCGTTCCTCTGTCTTTTGCTAATCTTGTTTCTCCTTCTTAATCTGTTCATCTTCTGTTGTACTATCACACTGAGGGTTTTTTTCTGATGAGAGTCCACTGCTGGGATTAGATTTCACAGAACGTTTTGTCTGAGAGCTTCCCTATGACAAGATAGATGTTCTTTTTTATTTGATCCCGTTTGATTTGCTCATATGCATTTGCATTCATAGCTGCCTCGTAATCTTTACATGCGCTTTTATGGGGCTGCCATCTTCCATAATACATTACCCACTTTGATGCATACTCATTATTGTCTGCTCAGCCTTTAGATAGAGGGTAAGTCCAACATAAAAAGTATCCTCATCCTCATAAAACTGCTCTCTTACTCCTGTTCCTCATGCTGACCTGTAAGCTTTAAATCATGTGTCATGGTAATGCCTCCTCACGTGATGTCCTGACGTACGCCGGCCAAAATGGTTGACCCTATTCTCCGTAACCTTGAAAAGAGACAGAGTAAACGTAGCCTGCAGCGTTGTGGAGCAGAGAAACAGTCCTGATCAGTGCCCCTATTACCCGCATGGTTGCTCATTTGGCGTGCGGTTGTATATTTGCTGTTGAATCTGCTTTCACTCCAAGATGAAGCAACTCATTGTTGACTGTACACATGAATATTTTCCATGAATGAAAACACAAAGTATTACATGTTTATGACAGAGTAAGCTTGACCTTGATTTTAAATCACCAAGACATTGGGAAGATGTTCTTATTGTCCTGGAATAAAAAGCTGCTGTTTTTCAGAGTAAACTCAGAAAATGTCACTTTAAAATTTAAATGTTTTCTCTCTACAACACAAGAAATTGTGGGGTTTTTTCCAGGGACTGATGACACCTGTAAAGAGTAAATATAATGGACTGACGACTGGCAGAATTAATGAGCTATGTTACTTATTCCAACAACCAAAAAAGTAATCTGAGTACTCATACTAACTACTTTGTTACACATTGCTCCAAATGCTGCACATGATAAAATAAATAAGTGGAGTTTTTTGTTTGTTTAAAAAAATAACCTAACTCTGCTCCTCGCAAGAAAATGTATGTTTTCTCTTGGCTTTTTCATAATTTTGCATTCATTTGGGCACAAAAAAGGTTTTTATATTTTGTTTGACAGGAAAAGTTACCTTCAGCTTTATCCTCTAAAAACGTATCTATAACTACCATATCTAGAAAAACACTGTCATGTTATCCACTTTACTTAAAAAATTCTGTTAATCACAAACTATAACTGCTGCTTCATGATCACATGACCCCACAATGTGCACATGTGCATGTACATTGTTGAGACTTGACAAACATTTTTTTTCAGCTTGTGTAATGTGTTCAACATACATTTTCATTTTATTAGACCAATTTAACCCAGTTTAATTGCAGTTCAGCTGAATAATGGTTTTATTATTAAACATCAGTACTCTGCTGCTTATAGCCATTAGAGATGTTACTAGAACAATCTCTCTATATGTGGTTGTTTTTGATTATATCTCCATCATAGCTACCTGGTCATTATTGAGATAAGGACCCTCTTGAAAACGAGACGCCACGTCCCAAGAGGCTAACCTCACATAACTGTATACTCAGCAGAGGCTGTGTGATGAGGACAGATTTATGATCTGTGCATGGATCTGCCATGTCCTTCAGTTCCTGTTATAGCCCCTCGCTCCGCCCTCCTTTGGTTTGACATTGCATTTTAAAATCAACGGATGGCAAAGGGGTCCTCTGACTTTTGTCCTATGACTTTTAAAATCTAATCAGGTCATAGTTAAATGGAGTGAACATTGTTTCAATGGGAATTTAATGTAAATCTTGGAAGTATTACTTCAGATATTGCATTCACAAGAAAAGGTGACACCCTTACCTGTGCCTTTGCCAGTGGCCTCCAAATCATCGGTTCATCCTTGAATCAAAGTTTATATTTTTGCAAAGCTGAAAGAAATGATCCTTTCTTGCATGTTTTTTTTTTTTGTGTGTGTAATTCTAACCTAAAATGGGCTATTGATGAGGCTTTCTGTTTTAACTGCTATGTCCTGGCCCACCTCCCCCTAACAACAAACTTGTGTTTTTTTTAGTAGCAATGATATTTACTAAGTGTGAATGAACTTAAAGAATGACTGATCAACTATGGACATAAATTATCCTCCTAGGAACTAGGAAACAGGCGCTGTATTTAATTCAATTTGCTTGTATATGAATCACAATCAAATGGATCAGTGGCTTAAAAAATGAATTCTAATCACAGATCATGAATTTTTGATGAAAATCTACAGTCAATGACTTGCTCTTAATTGGTTGGTGGTACCCTTTTCTTAGAGCATTCTGTTTGCATGCATTCAATTTCCAAATCATGGCACACAAGATGGATTCTTTACATTGTCAATGTGAAAATTTAAAATTGTAATCAAACCTACAATTGAGATTAAAGCCCCATTCATGCTGTGGTTTCAAGCTATGACATTTACTCCTCTGTGACGTCTTGTCACAGCACCAGGGAAATGAAAGGGTGGGAACAAGCTGAACCCCATTGTCTTCAGAGTTCATAGCATAGGTATAATACTGGTAAGAGGAGGACAACGCAGACTCAACAGTAGACAGGAGCACTGAAAGTGGAAAGTGCTTCCCTGTTCTGATCTCTACTTTGCACTCAAAGCTGTAGTTTTCCTGTCCTCACAATGTGAATGTCTTGAAGTGTAATGATGACTGAGCTTTGTTGTGTCACCTTTGCCTAAATGCATTGTGACAAAGATTTTGATTAACTGTAGTTAAACTTAAAAATTCAGCCATTAAGTGGAGTTAAATTTTTAATTATTTGATAGCTCCACTTAAACATACATGAGAAAAACAGATTACAGAACATACTGGAAAATACAAAAATAGAAAGACACAGAGAGACAGATAACACACATTATTAAAGGTTATAGTGAAAATATATCACAAAGGTCACATTTAAAGCAGTTTTCCAATCTCTGTCTTTGTTGGTGAGATTGGAAATCTATTATCTGAAATGTTACTCTAATGGCTCTGCTCTGGGGCTCAGAGAGATTTAGTGTGTGACCCAGACTCCACAGAGATAAAGGTGTCCGACTGTCTGAGGACAAACACAGCTGAGAGAAGAGAACAAGTGGAGACAGACTTATCTTTCATTGTTTTTCCCCCTCTCTGTCCGAGGCCAGACGTAGTAAGAGAAAGCTTTCTGCTGCTCGAGTACTTTTCCATTACACTCACTGCCTGAGGAGGGTCTCTGTGCCAGCTGGAGACGGGCAGGAAACATGTGGGTGCACCTGTGCTCCAACGTTTTACTGCTCTGTACACAAGCAAAGGGAGAATATGTTGTTCTCTAGAGATATTTGATGATTATAAGCAGTGAGTGATTTTTTTGTCAGGGAGGCCTTAACCTGTGGATGGTTACATAAGAGCTCTCAATCACAGCTCTGCTTAGGTCAACACTTTCCTTATCCATTAGTTCTTTGTTGTCTGGCACGCTCAGTGTGACCCACATTTTACAGGTATTTAGATCAAATTGTTTTTAATGCAGCCAGAGAGCTTTCCCATGAAACCTTATTGTATTGTTTTGAAGCTACAAGAGGAAAACACTTTTAGAAGATAGTTGAATGTAGAAAAAGAAAGAAGATAAAGAAAAAAAACAGTAAGATGCTTGGCATGTGATCTGAACATTACATTGACCTTTATGAGGATGATCATCATAAGATGATGCATCCTGGTAAAATCACACCAGTTTTCAACTTTAGCCTGGCAAACCCTTGAAGATCTTTAAAAGCTTAGCAGATTTGAAAGCTGTGACACCCCACACATGATGAGAAATATTAGCATGTTTAACAGCTGCATCAGATGATCAACATAAAACACAATCACTTTTTCACCATTCACCAACAACCACAGTCCTAAGCCTTGCAGCGTTTAATCCTGTGCTCTCAAAGGCAACCTCAGTGTAAACACACACATGGCTGACAACAGGGACGGAAAAGTTTAAGCTAAATGTTGCTTGCTGTTAGCTTCCTGGAACATCCATGGAAGCTACAGTATTAGTCAAGTTCTCCTCCTTTTGGCCTGTCCCCTACGTCTACGCTACAACTGTAATGAATATGAATTTTCCGCATTAAACAAGATTAACTGAAGAAAGCCAATGGAAGTCTGTTATTACACAGCCACACTGATTGTACATAAATCCTCTGACATGGAAAACAGTGTAGAACTTTTGATTGGCACCTGTGGTGAACAATCAAATTTGAGGGGCCTAATTTACTGTATGCCTCCCCAGACAGGCTGTGCCTCCCTTGAGGGTCAAGTCCCACTATTTGAGGAACACAAAATAATAGTATTTTGGTACCACTTTACTTTACAGGTCTGCAAATTTTATCGCACTTAGGTAATAATTAGACAAAGTTTTTTCCTATTTTTTTGAAATTACTTTTGAAATTTCATGAGAATTTGGTGAAAATTAGCATATAACTTCTTTAAAATAATGTCCACATTTATTGTCGCAAGTCACAATTGGTAGGTTACTATTTTTTTCTGTTTCTTTTTAAATTTACTCCAAATTGCAAGGTGAGAAGGTGACGATTAGCAAATAATTTATTTGAAATTAAATCACAACCCACCACAAAATGTTTTGGAAGTATCACCCTTTGCCAAAGATATAATAGATCTTCATGGGACAAACTGGTTAAATAAGGGTTGCATGTGATTTCAATTATTATTAGTGGGAAATTGAATTATTCACTTAATATTTCAAAGGTAGTTACAGTATCACAGGAAACAACAAACCTAACTTCTGTAATCAAGAACTAAGCAGCTATTTATCACCTGCTTCTGTGGAAACAGCAGAATTGTTGGGATACTCACTTTATGAACTGAAGTGACATCCCATTCCTAATCCAAGGGGTTCAATATGACGTTGGTCCACCCTTTGCAGCTATAACAGCTTCAACTCTTCTGGGAAGGCTGTCCACAAGGTTTAGGAGTGTTTATGGGAATTTTTGACCATTCTTCCAGAAGCACATTTGTGAGGTCAAACACTGATGTTGAACAAGAAGGCCTGGCTGTCAGCTTCCGCTCTAATTCATCCCAAAGGTGTTCTATCGGGTTGAGGTCAGGACTCTGTGCAAGCCAGTCAAGTTCATCCACACCAGACTCTGTCATCCATGTCTTTATGGACCTGCTTTGTGCTCTGGTGCACAGTCATGTTGGAAGAGGAGGGGGTCAGCTCCTGGCCCACAAAGTTGGAGCATGGAATTGTCCAAAATGTCTTGGTGTGCTGAAGCATTCAGAGTTCCTTTGACTGGAACTAAAGGGGCCAAGCCCAGCCCCTGAAAAACACCCCACACCATAATCCCCCTCTCCACCAAACTTTACACTTGCCACAATGCAGTCCAACAAGTATCGTTTTCCTGGCAACCGCCAAACCCGGACTCGTCCTTCAGATTGGCAGATGGAGAGGTGTGATTCGTCACTCAGAGAACACGCCACTGCTCTAGAGTCCAGTGGTGGCATGCTTTATACCACTGCATCCGACGCTTTTCATTGCACTTGGTGATGTGAAGCTTCGATGCAGCTGCTTGGCCATGGAAATCCATCAGTGAAGCTCTCTGCTCACTGTTCTTGAGCTAATCTGAAGGCCACATGAAGTTTGGAGGTCTGTAGCGATTGACTCTGCAGAAAGTTGGTGACCTCTTTGCACTATGCGCCCCAGAATCCGCTGACCCCGCTCCACCAGTTTATGTGGCCTACCACTTCATGGCTGAGTTGCTGTCATTCCCAAACACTTCCACTTTTTAATAATGCAACTGACGGTTGATTGTGTGTCAGTCTTGGTGTCTGCCTGTGACAGCAGAAAGCATGTATGTAGGTGTCGACTGTTGTTCTGTAACATAACAAAGCCCAGGAAACACAAACAGAGCATTTTCATGGGCATTTTCTTTAAGGAGGCATTTCTCTGTAAACTAAGAGTTGACTCAAAGGTGTCATGTTCTTCTGCTCCCCAAGCTCCTTCGAACAACATTAAAAGCAATGAAAGTTGATTTCACAGAAAATGAGACCTAAATGTATCTTTATTTATGTGGTGACTGGAAAAATCAACTGGAAAACTTTGTTCCTGTGTCTAATTCTGTCCTGCCTGGATGAAATGTGTTCAGAGGCTGAAGAGGATGCTGGTGTCACAGCTTTATTTAGAACCATTTAAACACAACCCAGAAACCCACTGGGGTTAATAAATATGCTTGTGATCACTGTCCTGTACTCTGAGACTCCGATACACTCCTGAGAAACCCCAGGAATGTACCTAAACTCTGAGTCACTGCTGGGCTCCTCTCAACAAAAGCCACGTGCTCGATGGTGTGAGAAGCGCCTGTTTACTGCAACTCTATACTGTTGGAGCCCTGCTCTTCTCTCAGCCTGGGCCTGATGCCAACAAAGAGATTAACATGCTGACAAGCACCAGTACATCTTTTACACTCACTGCTTTGACCTTTCACCTGCAGGGACATCTAACAGAGTCACAGAATAAGACCTGACACCTCTAAAATACAAACACCTTGCTCTCTGGTGCACCTCTTTGTGGCATCATGCTCAGCCTTCCAGGAAAAGCAGTCATGAGCTAATCACACCTAATAAGTGACACACCACCATTGGAAATAGTGTGGTGTAAGGTTTCCTGCTACGAGGCCTGAATGGCTGGAAACATCCGATGCCAGCCCACTTTGTTGCACATCCATTCAGTTTGTTCCATCACAGGCCATAAAATGCTTAATTTATTCCACCGAGACTTCACCAGGGAGGAATCCAAGAGCGATAATGATGCTTTTGTCTGGAGGTGAAGAGAAAGTGAAGAAAGCAATAGCAAAGGCTGGGAACCAGTAGGTCACTGGGCTCCCCTTACACCTTCTCGTTCCCACAATGCCTTGGAAACACTCCAAAATCACATCCCAATCTCTACTTTTCTGCTCCACAGACCCAGAGGGGAAAAAGTGAGTAAGTAAGCTGTTGTTCTTGAATTTAAATCTCAACCAGCTTCTATTATCCGACACTGTCATGAGTCCGAACACCAGTCGACTGTGTAAACACGAGTGAGGAGCTCCCACAGTCTTCGATGCAAAGAATCTCTCCCATGAGCCAGCGGCTGGGAGAGGAGAGGATTCCCAGCAGCTTTTTGTTCATTTCAACCCGCACAAATACCTCTCTTCTAAATAATCAGCATGTTTTATTCATCAGCTGAAGAGTCGTGTCTGAGAACGGGTGATTATTGGAGACTCTTCTGTCAAGTATCATCACAGAAAACGAGGCCTCAGATAAACACTCATACAGTCATGTCCTTGTTTCTGACTAAACACAGGACTTCATGTTGAGGAGAGGAGTGAAAACATCACAGGACAATTTCCACAATAGTAACCTGCACCCTGCCCTACAACCAGCAGGTTTACACACGTTTGTATTCTGTCTTTTGTGTTGGTGGATCTTCAACCGCCGCATAATGACGTACAGAGAATAGGGACAAGCTGTCTCATGTGCACAAGGTCAAACAGAATCAAGCTGAAATATTTTCCAGGTGTTAAAAGTATGATACCACACAAGCAAGCCTGGGATTAGATCATATCTGTGGCTCCTTTAACTGCATGTCATTCCTCATTCCCCTCTCTCCCCTAATTATTTATTGACAATACTTGTGACTGTATTGCTCCTCCAATCTGCCAAGAAGGCCAGTCTGAGACTAAACTGTATTGCATAACACTGAGCCCAGTTTCATTAAAGGAAGAAAACCACTGCTCTCCGATGAGAAGACTAGAGTGCAACATTTGATTAGAAAAAAAAATCCCTAAAAGCTTCATTGACATATTGTATTCACAGACAAAGGTTGACCAGAAAACTCCATGACCGGGACCTTTGACATGGAAAATCTAGTCTATAGAGTTGTGCAGGGATGTCAGATTTTTCAGGCCATCTCTGAAGTTAGCATCGTTCTGATTCTCTTGACTCAAGGTCTATGGGATTTTTCATTGTGTTCTGCTATATTGCTGTTAATAAGGTCTGTGGCAAACAAACTTCTTGAAATTTCAACATTTGTTCATTAGTGGCCCTAAGTTTCATTATTTCCTAAGCTTAAGCACATGTTAAAAAAAAAAAAAACTTTTATCAACCTTTTTTGAAAGTCCAACATGGCAGTTCAATTTTGAAGCATTATTTTTTTCATCCTCATGATATAATCTGATTAAGTTGGTCCTCATGGCAGCAGTTATGGTGTATACATTATAATGTGTTAAAAATGACTGGGTTAGAATTCTGTAGTTCTTTTAAGCAGTAGTCTGTTAGCAACCATTATTTTAAACACACACTAACACTTTATAATTCATGGGGCAACATCAGATGCATTTATATTGCTAGATGAAACTCTGAGCTGTCATTTACATCAGGTCATCACAGACTTCATTTCAGGTATTAATCCAAAAAACTCTTCTTATATCCCTTAGGCTTTGGGGACAAAAAGTATTAAATGCTAATCCATGTCCACATTTTTGGTCTCATTCCAGCAGCAGTCTATTTATGCTGCGTCCCATTAACCTCGGAGCTGGAAAGAGGGAAGTGGGAATGACGTCATCTCTAAGTTATCAGTGTTCCAGTTGGAAAAAACATGCCGATCTACCAGGCTATTGAGTGCTGTTGTTAGCACGCCCTGTGTTGTTGTTCACAAATACAACATGAAGAATGTAAATAACACTGTGGCAGCATTTCCATAAATACAAGTTGAAAAATACTGTGTGCTGATTTAGGGCCATAAAAACTAGTCAGAAGTGCAAATAAACAGAATATTACAGGAGCTTAAAACCTGTTTACACTTGGGGGAGCCATCTTTGATTGTCAACTCAGGGATGGTGAGGATTTTCTGAGTTCCTAGTAGGAAATTCCAACCTTGGGGGGCGTTCCAGTTTAAATCCCGACTTCCCAGCACAACTTGAACACAGCATTATAAGTAAGTGTTATCATTCAGAACAGTGCCAAAGTTGCAAAGCTCTGCTGTCAGTACAACTTGACAAGTTAAATCACAGTCAGACATGCGCCTCCTGTTGTCTCTGCCAATCCCATCTATAACCTCAGAGGGCAGCTTAGAGGGACTTTGACTGGAACATCCTTTCACCTCTGTGTTAAAGGGAAAACAAACCAAGGGTTATCAGAATTTACAATAAAACAAAGGTGTGAGTAAATCAACGTGGTTTTAATAAGTCAGTTGATGTGTCTTAAGTCTGTGGGAACCATGGAAAATAACTTTTTCAATCAATAGATAATTTTCATTTTAATATTCTGTTTTAAATAATTGATTTCACCTACATAATTAGTCATGCAATCAGAGAAATTATATGTAATGAGCCGGGTGTTATTACAGATGAACCTCATCAGCTAGAAACCGGCCCCTATATTGGTTCACCTCTCAAGCTGTTGCGAACACAGTCTGCAGAAACAGCCCACTCACTCACTGCAGATCACTCCTAACTTAAAAGTGTTGCATCCTGAAAGGAGAATAAAGTTTAATTCATTCTGGGTTTGTTGGTCCATGCTTTGTGCTTCCAGCATCCAGAATGCTTCTTAATGTTCTGTCACATTGCTTGGTGTCTATCTCTGGAAACCTGTCCTTTAAAAAACAGAAATTTCCTTTATCCGATTGTGAAACGGTTCAGCAGGTTGACTGGAGATCCATGGTTTAATCCAGAATCCCAGTATACCAGACAGCTGAACAGCTGACTATCATACCAACACTGAACCTTTACATTGAAAAATAAACTTCCCTCTGGATGCAAGCATTTCTGTCCTGTAAAACCAAAAGAAACAAAAGCAGTTTGTCCTGGCAGATATCAGGTAGATCAATAAGCTGAAACTCATCCTACAACAATTTAGGAGAAACACAGTAGTATTGACCACTACTCATTGAAAACCAAATAATCTCTGTAGATGATTTCACTCTCATGGCACTTTTCTACTCTTGCTTTTCCCTGCCTTGTTTTTTTTATTGCTAGTACTTAATTTTATTTATACTTTTAAACACATGTTTTTATGGTCCATGGTACATTACCTTTTATTGTCTTGCTTTCATTTGCCTTGGTTTTACTGATGGGTCATTTCTCATCTTGTCTACCAAGGGTTCCTTTTTAGTATTTGGCATTGTTGTCAATTAACCATGTTTTTTAAAAACAAATTTACCTAGGTACAAATAATCCTATCCTGCCTTTAAAAGCTCACACATGTAAACCTGGCAAACTTTAGTTTTGAACCCTCTGATCCATCTGTATGTCAGCACAGCATAACTGTAGAGTTTGACAATCTTTAAAATAAGTGTATTACAGTTTCAAAGAGGGAGGGAGCTCATGCTGAAGAGTGACAAAGAGGAGACGTGTGATGCACAGAGGCATTGACTGCCACTTCTGTTATGTAGAATATAATAACGTCAAGTGAGGTTTGTTGTCCTTAAAAAAAAAAAGAAGAAAACGTTGTAAAAGTTGTCAGTGGCCCCTGGTCTGGGAGTTAAAGAACCCTGCTCTACAAGTTTCCCACTATCTACTGTACATACTCTCGGCATTCAGTGCATCTTTCTGAGAAAAGGGGTCCAGTTCTTCAGTACAGCCTCTGTCCACTGAGAGTTGGAGGGTCTTCCCTGCTCTGAGCCCCTTGTTGTCTGACATGAAACGAGGCAGCTGTTTTTGTCCTCAAGAGAGAGCAGCAAGAGCCAACAGAGGCTCCCTAAAATAAACAAGTCCTCTGTGTGAAGCTCTGGGGTCGGTCAGGGTCGCTCTGCACGGTGCTGCTCAGCCATCTCAACCAGCTATACATTCACAGGCCCAGAACAGGCCCTTTGTAACTCCAAGACTGATGTCAGTGAGTTTGATGGTAGCTTAGGCCTATTAGTTAGTGAACGTGTGTTTTATGTTAAGTTTGCCCTGATTTATTCTGAATTTTCTGCTTTCCTTGTTTTTGATGATACTTTTCAACCAGGCAGCAATGCAAAGAAGCTGTTTATTTAATTTAAAAAGTTTTGTGACCTATGCCTAAGTCACACATTCCCGTTTCTCATAGCGATTGTGCACGACTGTACACGATTGAGGAGGCTGGTGTGATCGCTATGATACGGGATTAAATTACTGTCTCACCCCTGGAGACACTGCGTAAATACACCATCAGTGGCACAGCTACAGCGCTTCAGGGGGCGTTTGTCCCGCTCCAGTTAGGTTAATACAGCGATATGACGAGGATTCCATCCCGCTGGCAGGACGTCAGCCCCGCTCGAGCTCAGTTCGCGTCACGTAAGCCCCGACTGAGCCCTGTCGCTTGCGCCGTCTTGAACGGGACACAGTCGGGGCTCAAGCGGATACATCCTTGTCAGTCGTCCTCATAAAGCTGTCAGGATTGAGCCACGATTGGGCCACGATCATCTCAACTGAGCTCCGTACATGCCACGCTAATACCGCTCGCATTAGGTCTGCATAAGGCTTCCATCCCGCTGTACCGAGAGTGGCGATTCTCCACGACAGTTTTGAACAGTTCAAAACTGTCGTGGAGCTTCTACGTTCCCCTCCGTTCATCCGCGACTATACAGCGCTGATCCAGACCAAGTAGCGCATGCACCACGACCAAAGCACGTTTTATCAGGATTATGACAATCGTGCACAATCGCCATGAGAAACGGGAATGTGTGACTGGGGCTTTAGAACAAGGGCTGCAAAATTCTGGGAATTTTCAAAGTTGCAATTTTCCATGACTTTAACCCTATAACAGCAATTGTATCATATTTGATACATACTTTTATAATACCTCTATCTACTCAATATGATCAACAATTTTACAAAAAAAAAAAAAAATGAATACCATCAGATAAATGATAAAAATGTCCTCAAATGGATTATCAGTTGCCAATAACTATGGACGGCGCCAGGATTTTTTTTCTACCGGTGCTAAGGGGGGGCTTGACCAATACGTGAGGGTGCTAAGAAAATAATCGATTTTCATGATTGGTAACTTTTTAAAGAGGTTCTCGTTTTTTCAATAAAAGCAGCTATATGATACACAGCACAAGCATATTCGAGTATTTTTTTAATTGAATTTGGCCAAAGAATATTCAATAAAATAACTAAGCCTCATACAAGCGACCACAATAAAGCAATGGCTAAAATGTTGGTTTCATGCGTTGAAAGTGGCGGCAGGCAAAGCAGAAAACACGATCCTTTGAAATAGAATATTCCAGCCATTTGTAATCCTCATACCATCTACGTTTGAAGTAGCGATCCTGGTGTCCAACTTTTGTGGCCGGATAAGGCCGGAGAAGAGGCCGCCTTGGTTCATCAACAGGTGACTGGCTTAGATCAGAGGGAGCGGTACCTGTGTCAGCAGCAGTGCAGGTAGGGCCCGTAGAGCAGCTTGCAGCGATGGACTGCTCTGGTGCTGCTTCGTGTTCTGGCTCAGCAGTTCCTTCCTCGGAACCATTTTTTCGATTTATCTCCTCTTTCCTCATCTTCTTCTACCACTCTTTTTTTCTTTATAATGAAACGATCCATATTGCAGGCAGCGGACTAGCTAGCCAGCCTAGCCGAACGCACGTGTATCCATGGTGACAAAACGCGCCCCCCTGTCCCCTCACACACACACACACACACATAGGCCTCACTCTGGGCTACACTAATGAATGGGAAACAGGCAAGCAGGGATGGATTGGACCTCGTGAACTTTTAAATGTTTTTTAACTTAAAATATATATTAAAATATACAATGAAATGATTGAAATTGTTTTCAACTTAATATACATGTATTATAATATGAAATAAAATTCTGGAGGGGCTTAACTGCGGCTAAACAGATTTTTGAGGGGGCTATAGCACCCCCTGGCCCCGGTGTGGAGCCGTCCATGCCAATAACACCTGATGTATCAAATGAGATAGGAAAAATCTATATGTTGAATTTTATGGACATTTGGATTTTTGTAGGATTTTAGCAGAAAGTGAAATAAAAATTTAATCTCCAAAAAAAATCGAATTTTCAGGCTACGGTCTTGGGCCTTAAAAATAAATGAACAAAAATTTCCGGAATTAACAAGAATAAAAAGAAATAACCTGGAATTTACTATTTAAAAGGGGGTTTAAATATACTGGGGAAAATATGTTTTAGCATAATCTTGACTAAAGCATCCTGATTTCACTGAGGTGTACTTGAGAATATCTATGCTATGCCATCACATGCAAAGATGACTTCCAGAATCCTGGACTATTGAGGCCAATTTTTAACCAGAGCTGTTGAAGCCACACATTTGAGCATATTGAGTACATAAAGTGAATTTAAGATTGATTGTTTAATAAAATAATTTAAATTTGATGATGTTCTACTGACAAATAAATCCATTAAAATATTTTTTACTTGTATTGTTATGCATGACTGTCTGCCAATAACAAAACAAAATGTTAATATCTATATTTGAATATGATACCGTTCATTTAAATTACCCCCCAATTTCTAGTTTACTTCCATAAATTCCCTCACATTTCAATATTTCCATGGAAAGTTTCTGGAAATGTACTGGAAACTGTCCACCTCTTTGTAACCTTGGTTAGGACTTGGGATATAACAAACACATGATCATAACATTTTGGTCTCACACCCTAAATGTAAATCACAGAGGCATGTTTGCTGTGAAGGAATATGTTTTTCCGTCCAAAGAATTCATAAACTTAATTTAATTGAAAATGAATCTTTTAAGTTGCACAAGAATGACAAGGAGGAGTTGTTTAAGGGTTCTCCCACATACTGGACAGATGAAATGCACTTAGATACTTTTAAGATATGTTGCTCCTATTGGTTCCTCTCTGTATTAGCCCAACACATCTTTAATATGATTCACTGAGGTTATTGGGAGATTTTTGCAATTTCAACAGTTTTTATGAGTCAAAAGTTCATTTTGTCTTGATGAAAATGTTGAAACCATCTGCCTAAAGCTTACTAATGCTATACTCCTTTAAAATTATGGCCTGCAGGCAATTCAGATAACAGATGTTTACCATTCAAACTCTATGCGAAGAGAAAATCTTCCTTTAATATTTTCACCCTGAGCACCGAGCACAGCATTTGGACAGAAAATGTGTCTTTCATTTTTTATTCTTCAGTCTACTTACAATGTTCGGATGACGACCAGTAACAGTCGGATTCACACTTAAGTCGTTGTTCCAATACATGAGGGCGCTCCCTGTTTTGCATGGTTCATTTAAACAAATGTAAGTACAGCATTCAATCTCTGTTTCAGCACAAACAGCCACACCAAGATCATCTATAAGAGATGGTCTTGGCTCACTGCCTCTCAACTCCTGGAGCGGTTTGTTTGCCATGAGGACACAATCAACCGGACAAGTTAGGTCATGATACTGCAATGGAAGTATAAGCAGTAGTAGGAATGATAACTGCATTATGGCTACCAACCAGAATGATAAAAGAAAACTCAAGACCTACCTTTTTAATCTGGCTTTTAGCTGATTGTATTCAATATTATTTTATGTTATATGTTAACTTATTTTAACCCTTTTATTTTGTTGTATTACTGCATTTCTGTTCAGATTTTTTTTATTTGGAATTTTAATCTTTGTTAAATGCTATTATCCTATTTTAGCTGATTTTATTATGCACCTGATGTTACACTTTCTCATTTTACCATATTATTTATCTAACTTTGATTCTATACTGTTATATTATTTTATTTATTTATGTATTTACACCGTTATTTATCTTACCCTCTGTGTTGTGTATGTGTTTGAGTAAGTGAGTATGTATATTGAATGTGGTTTGGGGGAGGGGGGGATTGCGGGGTGTTATGTTTTCATCTTATGCAATTATGCAATTTCTGCTTTTCATTCCACTCATTGTTATTTTATTTTATCTTTTTCTCATGTAAAGCACTTTGTATTACAAAGTCCTGTATGAAAAGTGCTATAAAAATAAAATTGGATTGATTGATAAAATAATATTCAATAATAATGCTTAACTTTCCCCAGAGACACTGTTGTGTACGTGCACAATATATATACAAACAAAAAGCAGAAAAAGGTATTCTTGGGCTTGGATATAAGGCATTGTCAACATTTGATTTAGGCAAGCCTGCATTCATGTCCACTAATTGGAATAATGATCTAAGTATAATATCTCAGTTTGTATAGAGTGCAAGAAAATCAATTCAGGCTACTACATCACTTACAGATAACTCCCCAACGTAGACACGAAACGGACCATAATAAATCTGAGCTCTGTATAAAATGCAATGTTGAAGCTGGAAGTTTTATTCATTGTTTCTGGACTTGTAAATTCATAGATGATTTGGGGAGAAAAAAATCACAGATAGACTACACCTGATTTTCAGTTTTGAACTGAACAAGGATCCTTTGTGTTTTCTGTTCCAAATTACTTTTGTGTGTCCTTACTTTTTGTGCAAGAAAAGCTACATTGCTGAAATGTATAGACTATAAGCCACCCACAGAAGCTGACTGTCACAGACTAATCTTTGATATCATACCCTTAGAATATTTCCCATACAGGTCTAAGTGTAAGATAAAGGTCTTATATGATATTTGGTTCCTGTTTTTTAGCTTTATTGGGACTAGACTATCAGGTATTATACTGCTGCGAGTTGGACGGTTTATTAATCACACCAGATTGGTCTGGTGCTGTTCTGCACAGGATTGTAAGTATTTGCTGCTGTCTCTAAATACATATCAGTATTTATGTTTTTTTCTTAAGCATTACCTGGCCTCCTCTGCACCCAAGTTTTTTTTTGTTTACACTTGTTCTATGGTTTCCTGACTGTCCTATTTGTCTGTATGATGAAGGATGGGAGTGGGAGCTGGGGATGGGAGTTTGTGTTTGTTTTTGTTTGTTTGTTTTTGACATCATACTTTTCATGATTATATTAAGTGATGTGTTATTTTCTCTGCCGGCTATATTGCTTTTTCTCTGACTGTTTGATGTTGATACTTGCCTTGTATGTGGGTGAAAAAATCTAAAGATATTGTTAAAAAAAAAAAAAGCAACAGCTTAGCATCACTCACCGTCAGAGGACTCGTCAACATGGGCTGAATTAAAAAAGTTTAGCTCCCAGAATTTATTCCATCCTGTTCAAGCAGAGGGATTTATCCTGGTAAAACTTGCTCAGTACTTTTCTGTACCACTGACAGTATCTCCTTCTACAGGTGTTATGATGTGATCAGCCACCATATTATCTGGTGCCCTCCCTGTTGTGCCTTTGACACTGGTGAGTGTTAAAAGCCACTTTTCACTGAGTTCGGTAACATTTATCTTGTAAAGTGACAAACGTCAATAAACATGTTCATCTGTGCTAGTTATTTGACCTCCTCTGTTAAACAATTACTTGTTTTGTCGTTGGATTAGTGTTAGCTTTCTTCCCATTGTGCCAGGTTACCTTTTTGTGTGATAACAATCGTATCAACATACAGCATAAAACAATCTACAGAAGGTGTGAATACCACCAAACATTACTTTGTAAAGCACTACATGTTGTCAAACTGTCTACAGCTAAAATGCTGGATGAAAAGTTTATTAAACTGTGTTCACACCAAACACAAAAAACAACTTACAATGTATTCAAATGGATCATATTTATTAGCCATTCAGACCTGAAGGGTACAAGAGAAGGGGGCAGGCCTGTCTGCCAGCAGTAACAAGGTGTGTTTCCTCCTACTTGATTCATGAGCAACCACGTTGAATGTTCTGACAAGCGCTGTCTTCCCCTTGTTCTTAAAAACAAGCTAAATGTTCCAGAAAAGTCCAAAAATAGACCATATATGACATCTTCAGAGCCACACAAAGAGGGGGTCTGGGGGATGGCCCATCTGTCACCAAATGACTGAAGCTCTGCATACCCGGTCAAAGGTCTAAAGTCTTTTCTGCTATTTTGAGGTCACATGATGTCCATTTCACACTGGAAGTATTTTGTTTGCGTGTATTTGCTGCGAGTGTCAGCTCTGGTTACACCACAACAGCGGCTTCAGCTCATCTCCCTACTGTTACAGCTCTTGCTCCAAATATAGTATTATCCTAATAATGAGCTTCTAATTGAAGCTTAGGAAGAACCACTATAAGTCTCCCAACAAGGAACCTGATTCATTCGATAACTGACCTGAGAAACCTGCATAATGAAAGCATTCTGATGAACAAGGGGGATCCTCCACAGAGGAGACAAACTGAGCTTTAACTCTGAGAAGGAGGGTGACATGGTGTTTTTTTATCTTTCCTGTGGCATATTTTACCACTGTGAACACATACACCTGCTGGATTAAGGTAAATACAGCTCTCCATTTGTCATTCTCTGTCTGTTTGAGCCAAGAAACATTTGTGGGTCACAAAAAAAAAAGATTTTCAATGCGAAGGTTGCATGGTTAACACTTCCTGTCTGAAAGCTCTGTCTTGGTAACACACACACCAAAATGGGGACAGGCCACCAACCGCTAAAGTCATGTGAAACAGTGGAACAGCCCATCAGAAATGAACACACATCCACAATATCAAAACACACTCTACTGAGCTTGTTTCAATCTAATAGGATACACAACAGAACATCTCTACTGCCAAATATCAGAGCATTAGTTGGACACTTCAGGTGAAGTTTATTATGGGACAGAGAGCTGACAGAATGTTGAGAGATGCTCACAGATGATAACAAAAGGCTTTTCAGCGCATTTTACTCACTTATTAGAGTTTAGAGCCAAGGATTCCTGCAGGGTAAATGAAAAAATAAGAGCTTAAAGCCCAGGGGTATTTTAAGTACACAAACTGGTCTATCAAAAACATATTCAAGTGAGACCCTGTTGTTTTTAACTGGAGATTTTAACAAGATCCAAAGACTTAAGACACTGAGAAGATGCATGTGTAATTCAAACAACACCATCATAAAACAAAAGTGACAACAACGCACTTTTTTTGTGGAAAGACAAGAATTATTACTGAAGTAAAAGCCGAGCTGCAGTTTTTAACTTCACAACAAGTTGCTTAGTCTGAATCCTAAAAGACAGCGAGGCATCAATCACAACCACAAGGTATTTATAACAGATACAAACTCATTCACATCACCCTGAAATGTGACAATAGAAAGCAGATTCTGTGGCATCATGAGTTTTGTTTTGTCAGGATCCAAAATTAGTTACAGCTCCTGCAGGCTGGCCTGTACAGAATCAAAGGTCTCCTGCAAGGGCCAGAGAGCCTGATCCTGTGTAGGGGCAGAACAATGAATAACAGAGCAATAAAAACATCTGCTGGTTAAACATGAGACTTGTTTCAAGCTCGAATCACGGTTAAGACAATACTGACACAGTTTTATCGTTAAGTTGCAAATATTATTTGTTTAGGAACACAGCAACTGAGATTGTTGTAGATTCCAAAGCTAAAGGGCAAGAATTTCATAAGTCTGAATGAATCCACGCTGCCGGGTGCCAACTCAGGGCCCTGTGCCAAACCAAGGCAGGGTCATCCAGAGTTAAACCAGGCTCAACGTTTGATGCAGAAAGAGATTTCTGACATTGTATGCTTCCAGCAATGGACACTACCATGTTTTTGAGCAGCTAAATCAAATAAATACATGTAGGCATGGGAAATAACTCTGTAACACAAACACTTTTTGCCCTGAGTTTATTAAAGTATGGCACATCTGAAACTTTTCATTTGTGCATTTGCATCCTTTACAAAGAACTTTTTTGGCATTGAACAGCAGCACAGCACGTATTTACCGTCTACTATAAGAATGGATCAAAAATCAAAACAAATATAACAAAGCAGAAGTGCTCTGAGAGCCACCAAAGCATTTCTGACACAACCTGGATTTGATCACTTCTTCCTTGTGATTTCACCAAAATCGGTTGTGATGTTTTGAGTCATCTTGCTAACAGACAAACAAGCACCAGCAAAAACAGCCTCCTTGGTGGAGGTGGAGAACTTGACTTTTGACATTCCCTGTCATTAGGTGTGTCAAAATGATCTTGTAGATATAAATGCATCAATGCAGAGACAGTCAATAACCATTTACTCTCACAGAGGCTACTGCTAGACTGCGGTGTCAGTTTGTATCTGTGAATAAGAAGACAAGTACAGGAAGATGAGACCTATGAAGTGTTATTATTGTCTTCACAATGACAAACATTTTTGCTGGAGTCAAACTAAAAAGCCAAATTACTAAAAAGACTTTGTGTTTCTCTGGCTGTCGTAGTTTTATCTAAATTAGCCTGGAGGAGCAGTACTGAAAATCAAAGATACCACTCATGGCATTAATTCCAAAAGGGCTGAAAAATAGAGCACGAGAATGAAAAAAAGAGGGATCTTACAAATGGTGTCCTAGTGCAAAGAGAAGTTGGAAGCATGGAGCAACTTCATCTTGTTTTATTGCATTATTCTCTGTAATGTGTTCACTCAGGTTTCATCTGAATGGATTTTAGCTTTAACCGCATGTTAAAATTGTATTAACATGCCTTAATTATTTCAGACAAAATGTTGGACAGTGTCAGGTTTGAATCAGGCAGGGGCCATAAAAATATTTTCTGGAGGGGACAGCATGGACTCAGACTGAGCATTCAAGGGCTCTGGTAGGGTTTTATGGGCCTGATCTACACCCCTCTATGACCACAGTGCACCCATGTTCTGATAACTGCTCCAACAGGTTAAGGGTCTTTAATATTACATCATCTCAAACTGGTTTCTTGAACATGACAATGAGTTGACCGACTCCAGGGGCCTTCACAAGCACTGTTGGAATGTTTTACTGTGAGAGACTGGATTGGATTTGCAGATGACAAACCTGCATTAACTGTTTGATAGTATCATGCTATATGGACCAAAATCTCTGATGCTTTCGGTCCCTTTTGGAATTAATGAAGAGTAATGGGAGCACTGAAGGCAAAAGGGAGTTTCAAGCCCATACAAGCAAGGTGTACCTAATAATCATGTAGGGATGGGCTCGCTAGCCCTTTAGTTTCATTGTTTTGTTGTCATTTAAAGTCAAATCATTTAAATTTCCATACCATTGAGTGTTTGCTTCGGATCAGTTGTTTGTTTCAGGCTGTGTTAATCAAGGGGGTTTGAATGTTTTATAAAGCCCCAGTCACACACTCCCATTTCTCATGGCAATTGTGCACGATTGTCATAATCCTGATAAAAGTGCTTTGGTCATGGTGCATGCGCTACCTGGTCTGGATCAGCCTTGTATAGTCGTGGATGAACGGTGGGGAATGTGGAAGGGTCAGACAGTTTTGAACTGTTCAAAACTGTCGTGGAGAATCGCCGCTCTCAGTGTAGAGGGATGGAAGCCTAATGCAGTCCTAATGCAAATGGTATTAGCGTGGCATGTACGGAGCTCAGTCGGGCTGATCGTGGCTCAATCCTGAAAGCTTTATGAGGACAACTGACAAGGATGTACCCGTTTGTGCCCCGACTGTGTCCCGTTCAAGACGGCGCAAGCGACGGGGCTCAGTCGGGGCTAACATGACGCGAACTGAGCTCGAGCGGGGTTGACGTTGCGTCAGCAGAATGAAAATTCAAGGAGTCCTCGTCACATCGCTGTATTAACCTAGCTGGAGCGGGACGAATGCCTCTGAAGCGCTGTAGAAGCGCTACTGATGGTGTATTTACGGAGTGTGTCCAGGAGTGAGACAGACATTTCATCCCGTATCATGACGATCACACCAGCCTTGTCAATCGTGTACAGTCGTGCACAATCACCATGAGAAACGGGAATGTTTGACTCAGGCATAAGGTTGGCATGTTTTTCACTGACAGAAGGGTTAAGGCATCAACACTGCTGCTCCACCTGTAGATCCCTGACTCTACAGGTGGTTTATAAAGCCTCTTATGGTAAAGATATATGACCCATCTTATATACAGTCAAGAGACCAGGTGAAACTTCCTAAACTGTGAACATAGATTTATGACCTCAGGTGTATCTTTTCATTAAACATATAAGCATAAATGGTCTTAAAAAAATGCTACCAGAGGCAGATTCATCATTCATTCTGCTCAAAATAGCATCAGGTTTCATCTAAAATAAAAATCCTTTTTATATCTGGGGCTTTGTTGTCATAAATGTATACTTAGCTCATGATTATATGGTGGCTAACTACAGAGCCTAAAAGTGATTACAGGGGGGGGAGCTTTAATGGCTGTCGGCCTCTCCTTTAAACTCTTAATTACAGCTGGTGTGAATATTGTTTTGAAAGGATTGAGCTTCATCCAGCTGCAATAAAACGTGGTGCAAGGAGATGATGAAGTAGATCCCCTCGTCTCTCCCAGCACAGCAAGGAGGTTTACACCGCAGGGACAGCAGGTCTCTGAGGCCAAGAGGCCCGAGTAGGCGTGCGGCCTGCCACCGTCCTCCTGCTTGGGGGACAGCTGTGTCGCGCTGCGCTGCTTGGCCCGATGCCCTGAAGCAGCAGTCACCATAAACAAACACTGCTGAAAGCTACTGGCCTGGTCCCCAGCTCTTTTCAAGATGGCTGACCTTTGCCTGGCTCAGTCCATTAAGTTAGAATAGATTTTAACGACACTTTGGAGGGTTGATTTGGTAGAGAAAGGTGGGCCAACGTGCCCAAAACAAGTGGGATCAAAAAGAATTAGAACAAAAAGGCTGCTCAGCATTTTCCCCCTCTTATTTACTTTGCCACTGGTTACCCTGCAGTCCTACTTTGATATTCAGGGGAGAAAAAACACGTTTGGTAGATGGAAAATTCACAGGAGCATTCAGTGTGGCGATGAAGTGAGGAACCTGGCAAATGTTTTGCCACGCAAACTTTCAGCAATGATACAAAAGCAAACTTTCCTAACTCAAGGTTCACTCACAGACGCTTTGGAACAGTCAGTTAAAACTCCTGATTGTCTGTTTATGCTTATGAAGTTTGATTATAATGAAGAAGATCTTAAAACTTAAATAAAATGAAGATGTTATTCATTATTGAAGAAGACAGCTTGGTGTATTGTGATTTGATACAACTATGATGTGAATGTTAATGAGTGGTACAAGACCCACTTATCCTTGCATGTTCAGACACAAAAACTTAGATGGGGCCATGCATTCACATAGTTGTATTTATAGAAGAAAGGGGAGAATGAGAGCAACTTCTGTTTATTTATATTTCTCACAAACACAGATAGAGTTCTCCTCTCTTTAAATGTCAAAGTCCAAATTCAAGAGATGCCTTTAACAGTCCATACTCTGAAAAAGTCTGTAGCAGATGGACTTCTCGCTCTATGGCACCAACAGCTGCCTAAAATGTGACATTCTCCTGGACCCCCGAATAGACCAACAGTCCTTTGTCAGTCCTACCATTTCTCTGTTGTCAGCTTAAACCCTTTGCCTCATAACAACAGGTACAGTGTAGAGATATGTTCATAGAATGAATACAGATTTGTTGGTAGCATGCTGCTGTGTAGCACTGAACTGATCAATTACAACAGTGCTGACCTGTAAACCAATCAGAGCAGCGTGGGCCCACATTGGAAAGGGAGCATTAAGAGGGGCGGAGCCTTGTCATGTCTCAGATAAAGAGAGAACACAGCACTATCAGGGGTGATGGGCATGTGAAGACTGATCCTTGGATGCTGGTAAAAGTGAACAATCACTTGTGAACTTATCACAAAGTTATTTTAAAGTTCTTTTTATTGTGCCCTCTTGCATTAAAGCTATGGTCTACGATTTGGAAGCTTGGTACATCTTAATAACACCGTTTATAAGGCTGTTATGGTCCTATGGTCCGATCTACACAATATAAAGACCAAAAAGAATGAAAAAAATCCATTGAGTATATCCCCTGAAAAGCGGCATAATAGTTGACCAATCCGAATTGCCGTTCCCGGCGGTTCGGATTGGTCCGTGAGTCCATCCAATCACCTGTTTCCCCTGCTCTGCACTGTCTCACCCATGGTCCCGCCTCCTCCCCACTACCTCTCTCATGTACCGGTGATCAGCTAGCAACACAGCTACTGAAGCATCACGGAGCCGAAAGGCTGCTTCTGTTACCCTACACATCAAAGAGAAGGAAACGTAAAAGTTTCGAGGAAAAGGCTGAAGTAAGGAAGAAATATGAGCAATACAGGTCCCAACGGAGACTCAATATTGGAGAATCGTAAGGTGGAAAAAGCTGCAGAATTATTTGGGATTGTTGAACACTGTGCCGGCCGCAGCACGGGCCACCGGCTGGCGAACGACCGCAGCACCGGCCGACCTTCAGCCCCTGGTTGAACTGGTAATAGCTTTGTTTTCTACAGTGGGAGATGTCTGCTGAATAACTCTGGTTAGTCTGTGCCTATACTGGCTAATGACTGAACGTTGTTAGTCGGCTCTGTCAATAGATTTTAGCATAAGTTAGCCACGCATAGTTAGCATTGTAAACTGAGCTGGTGAAGACATGCTGAGAAACGTAAATCCTCGCCCACAATCGGCTCTGCTCTGGCGACGCCAGACCCGCTTTGCCGCCAGTCCAATTGAAATGGCTACCACTGTGTGTTACAAGGGGGATTGTTTGTTACTTTCAGTTGAGCTGAGTTGTTCTTGGTTGTTGTTGCTGCTGATATTTTATGCCAGCCGGCTTGTTGCTCTATCGGAGGGGGCGTGTTGTTAGGAGGCTACACGAGCTGGGAGGGGTGAGTGAAGGGGGGGCAGGCTGTGTTTTTCAAATCTGTCTCAACAGCCAAACTGGTTTTCAGATCGTAGACCCTCGCTTTAAAGGGCACAGTCACTCTAGGAACTTCATACTGTGCTCTAGTCCGGCTCATTTGAGTAATGTGGGTGCTGTGCTTAAGTGTGGTTCATTTCCCTCGAAAGGACGTGAGCTTTGGCATAAATGCTTATGTATGAGCACAAGCATAGTGCCACACTGCTCCTCGCAGTAACAGCTCCTCTGCTGTGGACCTTGGATCATTTGTTTTAATTGAAGAGGACACCTATGTATAATTGTATGAATCTCAGAAGTTTTTTTTATGTTTCTCCTCTTTTTTGTGCAAATCAACCATCTCCTTCTGTTTCTCTTCTACAAAGGTCAGACTATCAGATTGTTTTGTGTCAATTACGTCGATCACTATGTCAGATTAGACGACCAACTGACAGCCTCACGCAATCGATGTGAATGTATCAAGGTGTACAGTTAATGGAGCTTTGTGCTTGCTTATTCATAAGGCACTGTGAAAAGGGCTTTTGAAACCATACATTCAAATATCATTGGGATAAACAATTAGTTGCAACGTGCCCGCATCTGGTCATGCCCTCTTAAAAACAAGAGCTAATCAGGTCAAATTTTCACGATTAAAGCTTCTCCTGGCCCATCTTATATCACAATTTCACCATTACAGGTGCAGACTACGACTGAAGGATCAGGCAGCCAGTTTGGCACCAAGAATAGAAATACAAAGATTTATTCTTTATTAAAGGACCTGCAGTGTCTTTAACAATAATGCTTCAAAATTATTTTTTTAAAGATCCACATCTTCAGTGGAAAGTTTTATTCATATGTATGTTTTACCTACTTGATCACTGCATTAAAAATGGCACGAGAGATATTTATCCATGATATGCTTTTGTTCAACCAGTACAACTGAATAAGAACCTGATTAGCTGCTGAAATAATAATCCCTGGTGTCAGACTCTACCCGTTGTGTATTGTGGCAATAAAAAGGTATGTTGAGTTTAACTTAAGCCGAGTTAATCCTTAAGGAGCTGCTGAAATCTTTACGGCTGATTTCATCCTCTCTGTGCTTTAACAGGGATTACACCCACACATACCCAAATCAAAACTTTTCCTTTGACAATGTAAGACTTTTTGATGCTTCAAGTATTTAAACGTATGTACTTTGGTAGGATTTCAACATTGTATATATCTATTTCGTGGTTTTTAAACAGGCGCATACTTTTAAACAAAAGAGACAAACAAAAGAGGAGAATAGTTTATTTCTATTTTCACACAGTGTATTGCATGTGTTCTGGTACATTATGTTGGATTACTGAAAAAAAAGTTAATAAAGGATGGAAGTGAAATCAACTGATAGCAGGTGCAGTATTTTTTATTGCATGCAAAGCTCTGTTAACTGAAAGAGCTTCTCATTACTCCCCACAAGCACACAATTGTTCCAAGTGTTGACTCCAACACAATATCCCCATCAGTCACACCTCCAAACACTGAGAGCTTTTATGAGCGTGAAAAAATGGTGAGAACCGCTCTGCTCGGCCAGCGCCGTCACGTGAGGAGATGTTGGAGCAGAGCCTGACGTGGCGTTTTCCACCAGCTCGAGCACAGCTTCAGATGATTGTTTGTTTTGGAAAGAGACTTTCACGTGCTGCCAAAAGACTTCTAGTTTGTCCCACAACTAATTGAAAACACTTCAGCCGTCCAATATTTCTGGTGGAGTTGGTCCCTGCAGACCCTGTGAGTCCATGTTAGCTCTAACAGTTACCTTTTTATGAGCTAATATTTTCCATGCCAGACTAAAAACAGTGGTTATATAAACATATGACACGTGCCTGTGGATCTGTTACATGAATAAAAATATATATATTATTTAAAGCTGTTAGTGATGTCAGGTTCTCTTTGAATGTAGTGGTATATATTTATTTTAGTTAATAGTTTATGGATACAGAAAACTGCTGCACACAATCTACAAATTTTCAAAATCACAGTCAAAATCTGTCCACCTGCACAGGATGTATTTCCACTGCCGATCCCTGAAACAGAAAAACAAAATCCTGTCAATTTAGTGATCATAAATCAATAAATTTAAGTGCTTTGGCAGTAGATTCTGGTCCCAAAAGACAGAGAAATGTTCTTCCAGCTTATCCAGGAGAGGATTTTAACAACTTTGGATGGATAATAGATCCAAACTGATGTTTCAAGGGATCAGAAACTGTAAAGACATAAAACAGATGTTTTTATCAAACCTCAACACGCCACTGAAGGTTGTCTGAGCACCTCGGACAAAGTAACCATAACTTGGGATCACCATCTCGGCCTCCTCTCTGTGGTATTCAGGGATGTCGTTGGTTTTCCTTAAAACAACAGAAACTGGAATTATGGTCTGTTTGTCAGTGATATGCGTATCAATCACATTGAACAATATTGAAAATGTTTGGAAATGATAATCCAAATGCCTCATGTTTGTATGATGGATAGACATTCAGAAATGATAACTGTATATAAATATGGACAACACATGCTGTTGACACCTCCCTCTGCAGAACAAGTGAAACCAAAATTCACAAATTTCATAAGTGCTGAAAATTGACCCTTTGTAGAGCCCATTACAGAAAATGATATCTTATTAAGCCAAGCCACAATCTGTACGTGTTAGAGCGGCGTGGCTTCTTAGAAAAAGAGTCCTGGTACTGGACCGGCTGTTTGCAGTCCAGACTTTGGGCCACTGAAATGTGTGGTGCATTAAGAAGAGCAAAACTGGACAACGGAGACCACAGACTATCGAGCAACTGAGGTCATACATCAAGCAAAAATGGACGAGATTTCCACCTACAAAGCCTCAAAAATCAGTGTCATAAAGTCACAATGTTTACTGAGTGTTGCTGGAAGGAACGCTGATGTAAGACAGCCCTGGGCTCAGCTTTTCTGAACATGCTGCAGCATCAAATTTCACACAAAAATCCAGTTTCACACAATCCCACAGCTTCATTGGAAATGGAGTTTGTAAACTGACCCAAAATTTTGATGAATTTTGTCTCATCTCTTCAATTATCACATCTTTGGCTATACTGGTATTGTTTCTGTTGATTGCCTCTGATGATAGTAGGATGTTCTTGATTGATAAGGCATGTAGAATAAAATGGAAAGAACTGTTATGTTAAGCATAATTATGATATTGATTTCTGGTGCGATATATCATCGATTGTCAACAGGAACTGGTTTTGGATTATGATCCCTTGTCTGGACATTGCATGTGAAAAGTTGAGAGGTTGTTTTGGGGTTACCAAAAGTAAAAGTTTGATAAAATTTCACTCTGTGGTTAGGCTGCCTGCTTCTCCCTTGGATTCTGGAAGTGTTTCTGGGATACTTGTTTTATCAACTGATGGTGGTGATGCTTGCAATCCGTTTCACTCAGTATTCCTGGTAAACTTAACTTACAAAATCCAACCACTGGTAGTTTGTACACACTCTTAATTATAGCCCCATTCCCACTGCCATTTCAAGCTAAATATTTACTCCACTGTGACGCTTCACCTCCACTGTGAACGATGCACAGATGATATGTCCTTCTCTCCATAGGAAATATCAGAGGTGAAATGTTTATCATAGGGGACATGCAGACTCAGAGGGGAAAGTTAATGCGAAAAAGGTTAATTTTTTCAAATTAAAAATAATACTGATCCCTCTCTAGTCTTATTACTATCAACAAAAGCTGACAGAAAAAGGTGCCAGTGGTGTGTTTTACCTCAGAAGAGTCACACTCAGAAGATTTCAGAGGCCACTAGGTTTAAAAAAATTAGGTCTAAGAAAATGAGACTTTAGCACTAAATGCTAAAAAACAATAGCCAAGCTAACATTCTCATTACAGTGGTATAGTTAGAATTGTCTGTAGTCTTGTTTAATCTTCCTGGATAAAAAAAAGCTCCTAAATCTAATCATTTTCTTCTTATTGTTAATTTTCTGGTTTACATAGCATGATTTAACTAACATTGGTCCAACATCTTGTTTGTAGTCAAGTACGTTTGTTCGTTTGTTGTAAAACTTTCCCAGAATATACCTAAGAGCTGCGATCTTTGTTTGCAAACATGCAGCCAAAAACAGTCCATCCATCTATCCATCCATCCATCCATCCATCCATCCATCATCTATACCATTTATCCTTTGGGGGTCTCTGGGGCTGGATCCTATCCCAGCTGACAGTGCGCAAGAGGCACGTACACCTTGAACCAGTCAATAGCTGATAGCAGGGCTACATAGAGAGATGTACAACCATTCACTGTCACACACTCATGCCTATGGGCAAATTTGGAGTCACCAATTAAGCTAACAAGCATGATTTTGGTCCGTGTGAAGAAGGAACCCACACATGCAAAAGGAGAACATGTAAACTCCTCACAGACAGGCCCTGGCCCACACAGGGATCCAACCAGTGAGCTGCTTGCTATGAGGCACAATACGACCTGCTCTACCACCGTGTTGCCCCTGTTTGTGAACAGTAATGTGAACATAATTAAATGAGTCACTTTCTGGACTTAAGATACTTTTGGGCAGATTTTTTGAAACTTTGGACAAGACCAAGTCTGTGGTGTCTTGTTGCCTCCGATCTTGTGCTTTTCAAGTTCTGGCTCAACATTTGCTTGACAGAACAAATTAGAGAGTTGTTACATTTAATCTGTCTCCTTGGAAAGGGACAAGACAAAATGTTATAAATGTCAAAGTATGATTGTGAGAGCTTACATGCAGGAGTATGGACAGCGACGTTTGTAGTAACAGCAGTAAAACTGCCACTCCCGGTCCAGGACAGATTCAAAATACTTGCTTTGTACTCCTGCTACTATCCCATTTCGAGTGCATGTAGAAGTCCTGCAAAGAGACATGGAAGTCATTCAGTTATAAAAACATTTACATTTATTTAAAATCATTAAATACAGCACTACAAGCATCAAGCTTTCTTGGTGTTCCTAAAGCTAACATTAAAGAGATTTACTGCATAGCCAAACATCGAAACTCTCTTAACCAGAAAAATGCATCCATATTGTTTGGGTAACCACAGGTTTGTTGACAGTAGAGTTTGTTTATGGCCCTCAGACTTTACTGTCACCACAACAGATCCCAGAATACCAGCTCCATGCAGCAACAGCAGCTTGATTTGTCAACGTTTGTCATGGCAACAGTCAGCCATTTAGCCAATGGGGGTAGTTTCCCTGCAGGGTAATGTCCTCAGCAGGGTAATTCAAACGGACAGCCAGGCTAAAGAGGCCGGTGTGGTGGTGAAAGAGTTCAGTGTTTGTCTTTGAGCTGTAATGGATCTGCAGGAAACAAATGCCTCCAGCCAGTAAAGTCGTCTGAAGCAGATTAAACTGTGTCAGGGTTTGTTTGTTTTTTCTTTTTGTTAGAATTTTACAAATGTCTGTAAGATTGAAATTCTCCCTCAGAGCCATGTAGATCCAAGTCCTTAATCAGATCAGCTCCAAGAGCACTTGATGAAGACTCCAACTTGATGATAGGAGTTAGTGTAATTGATTAAAAAAGGTTAACTGTGCCTGAGGATGTGCAGTATGAAAAATAAAGACATTCATTGTATCTTGGGCTTCTGCAGTGGAAAGGATATGAACCTATTGTGAATTGATGACTCAACTTCTTTAACGTCTTGATTTTGTTGTCCAAAAGTTTGAACAAAGGCTGTTTTGTAAGACAACATGTGATACAATATCTCTGAAGGACCGTTGACCAAGGCTGTTGGATAAATCTTGCTAGACTGCTCTGCTCCCTGGAACCTTCAGCTGAAGACAATTGTGGCTGCACTGGAATGGAGCAGAGATTTAAACAGGTCCAGGAGGCCCCATTTATTTCCTCTGAATGAGAACAAAATTCTTTTTCTCTGACAGAGAGGAAAACATTACATTTGGAAAATGTGACTGCATGTTTTCGTGTCTTTGTGTTTTTTTAAATAATGTTTTGTAGTAAAGGAACAAAAGTGGACTTGGAGTCTAACAAAGTGCGGTTGTGTAAGTGATTTGAGCCATTTCAGGCTGTTTATTGGCTTTCTGTGCACTAACTGTAGATAAATGTATACAACTGTAGATAACGTAGATCAAGTTTTTACAATTACATTACATACATGCCAAGCTTGCTAGTTACCAGGAACATGAACTGGTAAACTACAAGCACCTGGATGTTTAATCCTCTTTTTAAACTTGGTAGGATGTGTAAGCTTACATCAGTTTGGAGGTGCTGGATGGCCAAGATGGAGAACATAACCAAGAAAGTTGAAAATACTCAATTTAAAGGGACTGTGAGGAGAATCTATTACCGGCGACACAAAGACTCTGCTACCCATGCGCACGCGCGCCGACTGTCGTAATGCTGCGTTCCAGTAACCTCGGAACTGGGAGTGACATCATCTCCGACTTATCAGCGTTCCAGTTGAAGTCGGAAAAAACATGCCGATCTACCAGGCTATTGTTAGCTATTGTTAGCACGCCCTGTGTTGTTGTTCACAAATATCACATGAAGAATGTGATTATCACTATGGCAGCATTTTTGTAAATATAAGTCTACAATACTATGTATACAGCTGATCTAGAGCGACACACCCCAGTCAGAAGTGCAAATAAATTGATTATTACAGGAGCTAAATAACTGTTCACACTGGGGGCATCCATCTTAGATTGTCAACTCGGGGGTGGCGAGGTTTCACCGAGTTCCCAGTAGGAAATTCCGACTTTGGGGGTCATTCCAGTTGCAGTTTCCTACTCAGAACCCGAAAATTCCTACTTCTGACTACAACTGGAACGCACCAAAAGACGTTACCGACAAAGCCAAAGCATGTGTTTGTTGTATTGTAGCCCAGACCTTCCTCAGAAATCTGCATTGATTTACAGCTTCTTTTTTCCAACAACTTACAGGATGCAGTAGCGGTAGTTTTTGATGTGTGACAACAAGCAATTTTTGAAAAACTTTGTATCGTAGTTTTGTAGCCGGCCATATATCGCTACTTACAGCCCGGTGCTCTAAGACGTGTCCGAATAATATAAATTTGCTCTAGGTTTAATTGTCTTGTTCCCGAAGTTGAGTATCCAGGCCAGTCCAGCCCTGTCTTGTCCTGTCCTGTCCGACCCGACCAAGAAGCTAAGGAATAGCATTTATAGATAACCTATTTTGATGCTATAGAACTCATCGATAAGTGCATATTTTGATCAGGCATATATCTAAAAGTGAGATTTTTATGCAATTACTTAGAAACTCCTCACAGTCCCTTTAAAGTGTACTTAGAGTACTGAGTATTAAAATGTAATTCATAGTGTAATCTATGAGATTATCTGTCTTGTTTTGAAGAAAGACATGAGTTAAATGAACCTTGCACAAAAAGGCCACAGCTCTGTACAAGGAAGCTGCATTCAAAAAATACAAAGAGCCCATATATGCAAATATAGATTGATAATTTGTCACAATAACTATTTAATGCCACATGTTCCACAAAATATGTTCTATTTTTTATGTGTTGTTAGAAGGTGCATGGGAAGCAGAAGAGCATGAAGCCTTTAACAAACTCTCAGTTCATACAGAAATGTATTTCAAAGAAAATTCTCCTTAAAACAATCTGTGTTTTCTCGCTGGGGTTTATGATGTCATAGCTATACAGCCTCTACCTACATGTGGGTTTTCTGCTTGTTACAGGCAGATGCCATGACTGTTCAGAAAGTCTGCTCCATACCCTGTATCCGTCATAGTCTTCTGTGACAAACTGTGCTCCTCCACCATTTGAGAAACAGTCTTCTAACTAACTGAAACCTGTATCCTCCACCATACATGTATTTTTTTGTTTATTTCATTTCAAACACATGCTTGGTCCTAGCTTTGATCTGACTCATAAAACAGAACCTCAGATGACCCAAAGATGTCCCACCTGTATTTTTGTTTATTCTAATAAAAAACACATTGGTCCTGTTAGCTTTGATGATCTGATATAAACAGAGAATCTGCAGAGACAAATCAAAAAGATGCCCGTCTAACATTTTCATCAAATGTGTACTGTGACTTCCACCTTGCCTGAGGACTGACTGACTCGTGCAGAATTTTCATTTTCTGAGAATTGTGCTAAAAGCCGATGCAACATTTTGCTTTGAATCATATGATTGTTCAGAAAGTCTGCTCCATACCCTGTATCCGTCATAGTCTTCTGTGACAAACTGTGCTCCTCCACCATTTGAGAAACAGTCTTCTAACTAATCAAACCAGCCCTGCTCTCGACCCATCCCTGTATTTTTTGTTTATTTCATTCAAACACATGCTTGGTCCTGTTAGCTTTGATCTGACTCATAAAACAGAACCTCAGATGACCCAAACATGTCCCGACCACATGGCCTTCTCATCTGTAATAAATGTTCTTAATCCAGACTTTGATGCACAACTGAGCATAAACAGATGCAGAATCTGCAGAATTAAATCAAAAAAGATGCCGATGCAACATTTGCTGATCATGTGTACTGTGACTCGATAGTCCTGAGTGACTGACTGTCGTGTCTCATTTCATTTTTCTCTGAGTTATGGAGTCAGAGCAAACTGCATCAGTTAGAAACCTCCAGACTGAGACAGACTGGATAATGAGTTTGCAGGAAGATTACAAAGAAGGAAAACACAAACAGCTCATAGGAGTTATTTCCGTGCAGCTTTCTGCCACAAAAAAACCCAAGAGAACACCGGAAGCGTTACATGCTGGATTTCAAAACATAAAATTTGTGCAGCCAAAGTAATAAATCTGGTTCTGGTGAGCATTTCTTGGTTTGGAGTGTGTTCTGTAAAAGAAAAAAGTGTTAAATAAAACGATCCTGTACTGCAAATGGTCATATTTATTTCCTTTCAGCCTGACATGATTTTTTTTCTTGAGATCTTTTTTTGTCCCCTTATAAGCTCAAAGATATACCTTTTTCACATTTTATCTTGAGAATTTGACTTTTGTCTTTCAATATTTTAATTTAGAATCAAATTAAAAAGATATATTTATTATTTTTAAACTTTCTTTTTGTTAACATCTCAGCATATGTTTATCCTATCTTTGAATGTCCTCTGTACTCTTTAAAAGTAAAAGTAATTTAAAAGTAAGACAGTACTCTATTAGACTTTTCTCTTAGACTGAAAACTTTATTTTTATTTGGACATTTTGTCTCTTGCATTTTAACTTTTTTTTAATTAAATTTTGTATAAAAATGTAACTTTTTTCTTGGCATTTGAGAATTTTTCCTTACATTTTGACTTTTTTCTGATCATGGAAATGAAGTAAAATAAAATGTTTTCATGCAGGTCCTCTCTGGGCTTCTGTGAGGACAAAGTGAATTGTCATTTTTTATGACGTTAAAAATTCCCCCACCTTATCTAAATTTAAATCTCATCTTTAAACATACTTTTATTCATTTGCTTTTGCATGACATTTGTGCAGTCTCTATTTTCATGTGGGTTTTTTTTAAATTGAGATCACTTTTGATTTAGATTTTTTACTTTTGTCCTGTTTTAATTAGTTTGAATGTTTTCAGAACACTCTGCTATTTCATTTTAATTCTTAGTTTTATCACAGTATTTGTTTCAGTTTATTTCTAGTTGGTACTTACTGTGCAGCACTTTGGTAATTGAGGTAAACTCTGACTTTTTCTCTCAAATTAACTTTACAATTGACATTTCCCTTCACAAAAAATGTTTTCTGGTTATTTTGAATGTCCTCATCTTTAACCTGTTTATTTAAAAGTTTGACCTTTTTCTTAACAAAATGATTTTAATCTTGCCATGCCAGCTTTTCTCTGCTGACTTTTAACTTAAACAGTCTGATATCATTCTTCTCATTTTAACTCTTTGTTCATGATTACCAGTCATTTGGACTTTTTTATACTTTATACTCTCATGACATCTTTTCAACATTTTATTGACTAATGTCTTGGAAGCTTAATCTTATTCCTCAAATTTCCTTTTTTTTTTATAAACTGCAATAAACGAAGGAAAGCTAATCTTTTTACTGTCTCCTTTAAAAGTCCAACCTCTATTATTTATATCCAAATCTTTAAAGTTCCATGCTTATCTAGCCTTGTACCTCCCGAAATTATGCACTTCTAAATGATGGCTTAGTCTTAATAATTAAATTAGTATTGAAAAAATTGAAATGGAAATTCAACAACTTTCTTTAACAATGTTAAACTTCTTTCTTAATATTTAGTTGTCAATAATAACAACAAGGTGTTATAAAATCATATAATTTCAGCTTTAAGATAAAAATGTGCAAATTTTATTTACACTGATTTTGACATTTTTTATTTCATATTTTTGCATTGTGACTGTTTTCTTTTTAATCTTTTTAAAATTTGACTTTCCCTCAAAAAGACCATCACCCCCATCATCTGCATTTTTCCTGATTTTTTTTCTTATTTCCTTTATGTTGACTTTTTGTCTCAACAATTGCACTAACTTTTATCAAACTGATTCCAATTAAGATGAAATGAATGTCCTCTCACTGTCCCTATTACCATGTGCTTTTAAAATGTGCTTATTTTGTCTTGTATCTTTCTTTTTAACACATTTTTAATAAAAAAAAAAAGATTTTTCTATTTCAGACACTGAGGTTGCTCTTTCATTGAGGGGGTGGTAGAGGGTATAAAGGTTGGACAGGGTACTATCCATCAATAAAGTTAAAAAAAAAACTATAACACAGGCATCAAAAGCAAGAGGAAGGGCAAAAAGTCATCAAAACTACTTTAAACTGGTAACTTGAGGACCCACCACTCCATCCCAGCCCGGCTGATGTCGTCCCACCAGCAGTCACTCGGCTCTCCCAGACCCTCCGGCGTGGGCTGACACTCAAACGACCACAGGCGGTCCATGCCATCTGCAGCACTGTAGTAGCTCCTGGCAGCCACAAGGGCCTCTCCGTGTGGACACTGGAAGTTGAAGCTCTGCCGGTACCCGTTGACCCAGTGCATATCATGGTGGTCCTGGGACTGAGCGCCCACGATGGACAGCAGAGAAGCCAGCAGCAGCAGCAGAGCAGAGATCATGTTGAAGCAAAAAGTCCATCTGCTGCTTCTCCTCACAGCTGCCTCAATTTAAACCTCTCCAACTCTTTTGTTTTCCAGATGTTTTGAGTCCAGGAGTGATGTGTAATTGTGGGACAAATCCAAAATTGGCCCTCAGTGGGACATTTAAGGTGGATTCAGGGATTGAGCATTGCAATGTTGCACTAAGGATGCTGGGTTACCTTAACAGTTAGCACTTTAAGATTATATGCAATTCAGACTTTTATGTGACTTTTAATTTGACTCTGGGGTATGTTTTCATGTGTTAACCATCTTCATTTCTGAGGCTGTTAACTTCACACTGGATAATCCCTTGGTATGTCAGTCTATAAAAAAATTAAATTGTTCATAAAACAAGTTTCATGGTTTCTGGAGATTTAAAGGATGTTTCACAGAACAGACGAGCCAAACCACTCATACAGTATGTTGTTGTTGATGGACAAAGACAGGTGAACCCGGGAGGTAATCCGGAAAAGAGGGAGGTCAGTAAGTTTGCTCAAGAAGCAAACAGGGGGAAGGAATAAATTAGCAAGTCTTAGAGCTTAGTAACATTTCTCACCCCTGACTCAGCTCCTCAGCTGTGAGTATTCCCTTGTAACCTTACAGTGCAGCTGGACCTGCCCGAGTCTTTGTTTGTGATCAGGCAGATCCATCGTGCCAAACTCCAATCTACAACGACTGTGTTCAGCCCAAAGCAGAAGGGCACAATCAGAGTCCTTAAGAGAGAAAAGAAGTGGGAGCTTCAAGAATACAGCAGGGAGTGACTGCTGTACAGAGATTAGCATAGATGCTAACAGCTTCAGTCGCAATTTTATCAGATAAAGACCGCATTTTTTTATTGAATGAAAAACAAACGACACTGAAAGCACTTAAAAAAAAGAGTATTCTCGCTTCACTTCAGACATGTTTTGATGAAAGTTTGTTCTACATTGTGTATTTATGCAGCAGCAGCAGCACTATTTTGCAATTAGCCTGTAATGAATGTGACTGATAAAATGACTGTCAAGTCACCTGTTGAATTCTCTTTAAAAAGTTCTGCTAATAGAGTGCTCCAGGAATGAGTCCCAAAATGCAGAAGTGAGTTAGCATTTAGCGCTTACTGGTTCCCAACCATCCAGTGTAAATGGAATTTAGAAAAATGGTTTTGAATAGGTGCCTGAAATAAGCTGTGCGGTGAGAACACGCACATCAGGTTTTTAATGTTTAATGGTCACTCCTGGTGTAGCGATGATGTGTTTTTGTAGGCAAATGCTGGTTCCCTCAACTGCAAGCCAACAACATGCCTGTAGGACTTTTTACTGCCTTTTGAATCTTTGAGGATTAAAGGCTCTTAAGAGAACAAAAACGAATCAAACTTTAATGTTCTATTCTTTGTGATAATCTTAACAAATGAACCTACCTATTATTGAGCTAAAACAGTGGTTCCCAAACTTTTCATAGCCTGTCCCCCTTCCGACACTTGACCTCCAGCCATGTACCCCCAACTCTCATGCACTTATAACACCAAGGAAAATAAATGTTTAAGCCTGCCGACCTCCCATATTTGACATGCATAACATACAAATAAAATCTATTAAAGTGAATTATTTCTCACTAAATAGATTTATTTCCCAGCAATGTCAGTGGGCAACGCCAGTCCACTTTTGAAAAAGAAATGTACATTTCTGAAACATTTTCATAAATGAACTTAAAGCTTAAATGAAAAGGCTGTCTGACTGAACTTACTGTATGTTATTTTAGGAATCTTAGATAATTTAGGACAGATTTCCCTCTCCAAGATGCCTCAGCCTCTCTGCCAACACTTCAGGCCTTTATCAAAGCTCACAATACAAACATTTATTAGTTTGAACTTGAACTACTGAAACAACTGTTTAGACCTGACAGTTTTTCACGTACCCCCTACATCACTTCGCGTACCCCAGTTTGGGAACCACTGAGCTAAAACATTATCAACAAGAGTAAAAAACTAGGGGTGCTGGTTTGGCAGAGTGGTTAGCACCCCATGTACTTACTTCTGCCGGTACAGGTTCAAATCCCACCTGTGACCAGTTTGCAGAGTGTCTTCCCCTACTCTCTCTCCCCCTTTCACAAGCTTATCCACTGTCTCTCTACTATCAATAAAGGCACAAAATGCCCAAAAAATACATTAAAAAAAAAAAAAGAGTATAAAACTAATAGCAAGCTACTATGGAGCAACAACATGGTGGTTTAACCTAGTTTGTAGTCCTTTTAAGCAGTTAGCAACATTTTTTTAAACACACAAAAATGGTTTAAGAATCAAAGGCAGGAAACATCGGATGCATTTTACTAAAATTGTCATGTGTGTGAATAATGAATCTTATTTCAGGCACTTATTCAAAACCTGTATTCTAAATCCAATTTACTCTGGAGAGTTGGGGACCAGGAGGTGTGAAATGTTAGCTCACTTCTGTTCACTAAGCATGGATGTTAGTTAGGCAGCTTAGGTCCTGCCTCAACACAGCCTCCATGTCAAAAAGTAGGTTGAACTCAAGTTTGGTTGAGATGACATGTACAGGATGGCGGCACCTGGGTCATTCCACCAAAAGAGTGCAATTTTCTTGATGTAACTCTTCAAAATTAAACTTCATTTTTCATTCCATTTCAATTCAAAATTTACTAATACACACATTAACACATTCCAAATGAGTACTCGTCAATCTCAGGCTACTTTATTTAATTTATTGCAACTTTCGACAGTTTATTATCGTTGCAATTTTTTTCTCTGCTGTTACCAAAACTCAAATGCCATTTTAAAACCATGTGTAAAAGAATATCAATCACATACAATGTTTTCCCTTAGAAAAAGAGTTAAT